>JAAGKR010006666.1:0-41603 GCA_011419295.1 Clarias macrocephalus
TTTTTTTTTTTTTTCACATGTGAATATTTGCATGTATAGCACAAGAAATTCAATGTGCTACATTGTTTACTGCTGTTGCTGTGAGCAGCTATGTTGATTTGTTGTTACTTGCTGAATCCCAGGATGTGTTCTCAGTTGAGAAATAGGAATTTAAATTTGAAAGCATTTTTTTTATGGTTTAATGCTGCTTTGTTGGAGGTTTAACAGGCTCTTGCAAACACACAAGGGAAAGACCTACTTGACTCTAGGGGTTCATGTTCTAATATGTTTTTCCCTTATTGTTTGACCCTTCTTAGTTGTTTATGCCAGTAATTTTTTTAACTTAATTTTCCCACATGGAAAGGCTGTTTTACCTACCTATAGAAAAAAAAGAAAAAAAAACAAGCCAAATCCAATCCAAATAGCCTAGTAATTATTTGGTAAAAGAGACTTTTCTTCCTACACTTTAGAAAGTATATGAATATACCAAATGGAAATGAAATCAAACTTTAGTTTTTAAAGGCTCACTTGAGTTCAGAATTCTATGGTTGTACTGAATTTCAATTTCATTAAAGTAACACCATGAAATGCAGTTACTGTCCCTGTCCTAAGCTATAGTAAGGTGTGTTTGCAATCTGCGACTCGAAGAAAGGCTCTGAAATCTTTTTCAGGAAGGCTGTGCCATCCATATGAAAACATGCACAGCTCCAGACTGTGACCACTAGGTTGTATTTTGCAACCATCATTTGAGACAATTGCTACATAAAATGTTTCTCACAATGTGTTTAAGTCATTAAGGTATATCACATGAAACACCAGGAGACACAATTAGTGTGTGTGTGTGAGAGAGAGATAAGAGGTTGATCAGAGTTCAGAACCAAAATAAGACCACCATCATCATAAGATACATAGTAGGGGATGATCCTGCGATTGCTGTCTTTTACCTGTCAATTCTCTTTAAATGACTGAGATACTGAAAAGAAAGAATGTAATGCTCAGTGTGGCCCAACATTTGTGGGGAAAAGTTTGGTGATTCGACTACAAACACTCAAAGCACAACAACGGCGGGGGCCCCCCCCCCCCCCTTTAAATTAAATCACACATTTTTATTCTGTTAATTGTCTATTATCTTTAATATAGTTAAGATTTGTAATAAAGTTAAGAATTGTGTACGAGTTGTCTTCCATGTGGTGCACCCCCAATTTTTTTTTGCCTGTGTGCCTTACATTTCTAGTGGAAAAAGTTAGTCTGGAGCCCTGACAGGTTTTATATACACACAGTTTCTTCTTTCCTGTTGCAATATTTGTTTAATTTTTAATCTACTATAAGACCTATTACTAAAACGTGGTTTAACAAGTAAAATCTAAAAAGAGGTTCTGATGATGATAATTTATCATCAGGTAGACCAAGAAAGATTTCAGTGGCACAGGAAAGTTCGTCAAAATTTATGGCATGTTATCAGAAAATACTGGCAGATAATTTGCATTCTACAACACAAAAGCTGCGCATGGGATGCTTTCTGGAGGGATTTTGCCAAGAGGAATGGCAGCTATACCACCTGAGAGAATTAGGGACCTCATGCACAATTATTACAAGAGACTGCATGCCATCATTGATGCTAAAAAGGGATAGCAATACATACAATTAAGAACCAAAGATATGCTTTGACCAGGGATTATCTCCTCATCATCTTTGTCATGTTTAGTCTGATGATTGTGCCATTCTCTTATGTCTTACAGTATATATAAACCTAAATCTTATAAGAAATTTAAAAAAAATTTGCCTTCTCACTCATGTTTTCCCTAAAAAATGGTACACATCTTGCAGAATTTTTGTAGAATACAACAAATGCAAGTGGTGTTTAAATCAAACCGGGACTTTGTGAAAAATTTTCTCATTAATGAAGGCATAAAACCGATTGACATTTACAGAAACTTTCAAGCACAGTATAGTCATGAGACTCTTTAAATTTAAATGAAACCTGTATGTCGATGAATAAGATCCTTAAAAAACGCCAGGTAACTTGGCTCCAACTTGCGGAAGAGATGCATCTGTCTGTGAGAACAGTCGTTCATGATCACCACTTGCACATTATAGGAATTCAGCTGTACAATACTGACATTCCTCCAAGCAATTTTCACATTTTGTTCATTTCACGTTTTATTCCTTTGGGTCAGCATTTCTGACGTGAAGCAAACAGTCTGATTATGTCTCTGGTGTACCAAGAAAACTTTCTACACTTATTCCAGTTTTTTACTAGTGCTTGTATATAATAAGTGTATTACTGTAGCAGGGGATTATGTAGAAATAAAGGTAGTTTTTAGTCTCATAACTGTGTTCTGTTCTGCACAATAATGTGTCCCAATTTGACTTGATCACCCCTCCTACATGACATTAGTCAACATTGTCACTGATATCTTGTTCATCATGCTGTACTGCACCTACTGTTTACTGTTACTCGACCAAGCACACATCATGCTATTCTGTGTACACAATTGATGCAGGAAAAAAAATTCAGGATACTTGAGACTTCCATCTCGCATGAGCATATGTAAGTGCAAGTATAATCCCAGACTAAATATCCTAATAAATGCAAAACTGCTAAATTATTAGTAACCTTTTTATCTCCTAAACCCTTTGGAATACAGGCTTTGGTTATATTAAAGCATCTGAAAGGGCATTCAGAGCATCACCATGCATCACTGGCAAATAGAGATTGATATCGATTTGAATGGCCTTCTGCTACTTGCAAATATGTTGCATGACATTAGAGCTGTTTATACTGAGCAAGGTTTAAGACATGGTATATGTTCAATAAATGCAAACTAGGTATAAACAATAGTCAGCAACTATTTTGTTTATCCCATCAGTTCAGTAAGATGGTTCATGTTACTAACATTGCATCTGGTTTTCCTCACTCTCATAATGGTTCATTTACTTTTTTCATTTAAATTGCATGCATGGTGCAGGCTGTACTCCTTTAATACAAAGGTTAAAACATTTTGGCTGTACTTAAGTGATTTGATATCTTTGGTTATCTTTCTTGAGTGGACTACGAGTAAACCGATGCAGTTTTATAGGAAATGAATTGGATGCTGCACCAAAAAAAAAAGATTCATCCACAGCAAATAAAAATTGTTCAGTTCAAATTGATTTTATGTTACCAATGTGTTAGGAACACAATAAGAACAATAGCATCAACATAGCAGAAATTGTAGCACTAATTTTAACACTAACAGAATTAACAATATCTAAGAATAGCAACTTCTGAAATCCCCCTACAACTTTGCAATTTTTTTGTCAAAGGAATAGACTTTATTTCTTTATGGGCTGTGAGATCATTTATGTTGTGGAATTATTTTGTATTCTGTCAAGTTTGTGACACTTTTTTTCTTTCTCTCTTTTTTTTTTCTTTTATTGTTTTTAGTGCAAAATGGCTCACTCCACCAAAAGGAAACGGTCCATGACAACGACTTTGAACCATACCTCACTGGCCAGTCTAATCCGGTGAGAAAATTTGTATGTGGGACTATGCTCGAATTTTATTTATTTAAATATTTTTTTGTGCCAAAAAATTGTTATAGTGAGAGAAATAATTTTATTTATGGAAGTCACTATACTGTACTACGTACATATCTTGATGACAGTTAATTTAAAATTCCCTAGGGTAAACCGTGTCTTAAAGAAACTGCATTTATTATTTTTCAACGACTCCTGAGAAGCAGCTTTGAATTATTAGCTAAAAAGTTTCTCATCTAGAGTTCTTATATTTTTATAATTTATCTTTTCTTTTCTTGTTGCTGTTGCAATGATGATACCTTATACCTTGAGTATGTTACTAATATTATAAAATTCAAACCACATCCTTCTTGCATTCCAGAACAACAGCTACCAATCCATGACTGACCCTTACTTATCAAGCTACTATGCGCCATCCATTGGGTTCCCCTACCCCCTTAGTGAGGCTCCCTGGTCAACTGGTGGCGACCCTCCAATCCCTTATCTTGCTCCCTATGCTCCGCTCAGCAATGGTGACCACCATTTCATGCACGACACTGTGTTTGGACAACCAGGGGGATTGGGAAGCAGCATCTATCCCCACCGGTTTAACTTTTTCCCAGAGAATCCTGCCTTCTCAGCCTGGGGTACCAGTGGCTCTCAGGGCCAGCAGACTCAAAGCTCAGCCTATGGGGGCAGCTATAGTTACCCGCCCAGCTCTCTGGGTGGCACACTTGTCCCTGATGGACAGACAGGATTTCACAGTGACACCTTGAATAAGGCACCAGGTATGAACAGTCTGGAGCAGGGCATGCTGGGACTGAAGATCGGAGGTGACGTTGTTACTGGTACTGGCTCGGCTGTCAAGACTGTGGGTTCGGTCATTGGTGCCAGTGGTGCAGTAGCCACTGGCAATGGTGGAACCCCAGTGGGCATGCCTGCCCCAAAACCCACCTCTTGGGCAGCCATTGCAAGTAAGCCTGCAAAAGCACAGCAGTTAAAAGTTAAAAGCAAAGCTGGGATGCCTGTGGCAGGAGTTGCGCCGCCACCACCACCCATCAAACACAATATGGACATTGGCACCTGGGACAACAAAGGAGCCAAAGTGGCATCACCTATGCCTCCCCAGCAGCAGCAACAGCAGCCTCCTTCTCTCTCACATGGTCACTTGCCCCCTCACCCTCAGCCACCTATGCCCTCCGCCCAGTCTTTGGCACAGCATATGGCTCTGCAGGCTCCACCTCCTCCTGCTCCTCCTCAGCCCTATCAGAATCATACACCGGCTCCTCCCCCTCAGACACGGTGGATAGCACCACGTAACCGGAACCCAGTTTATGGTGGAGGGGGCAGCTTGGAAAGCGCTGGTCCTTCCAGTGGTGGTGGATTGGGCAATGGTGGAGGAGGAGGAGTGATGGGCACTAGTTCTAACTCTGGCATGGGCCCAGGTGACCCTCACCCATTGCTGGAGAAGCTGCGTGCATCGCATAGCTATAACCCGAAGGATTTTGACTGGAACCTGAAGCATGGCCGTGTTTTCATCATCAAGAGCTACTCAGAAGATGACATTCACCGTTCAATCAAGTACTCCATCTGGTGCAGCACAGAGCATGGCAATAAGAGGCTGGACGCAGCATTCCGTGCCCTCAATGGCCGGGGCCCTGTCTACCTGCTGTTTAGTGTAAATGGCAGTGGGCACTTCTGTGGCGTGGCTGAGATGCGCTCACCAGTAGACTACGGCACTAGTGCCGGTGTCTGGGCACAGGACAAGTGGAAGGGCAAATTTGACGTGGACTGGCTCTTTGTCAAGGATGTGCCCAACAGCCAGCTGCGCCATATCCGCCTGGAGAACAATGACAACAAACCTGTGACCAACTCGCGTGACACCCAGGAGGTACCACTGGAGAAGGCCAAGCAGGTGCTAAAGATCATCGCCACCTACAAGCACACCACATCCATCTTTGATGATTTCTCACACTATGAGAAAAGACAGGAGGAAGAAGAGGTGGTGAGAAAGGTAATGCATTGTTATGATTTGTCTTAATTTTGTGTTCTTCTATATGCCACATGCCATAGTTTTTCTTAAAGGATAAAATGTGTAAAAAATACATGCTGTACATTTATCGATGGTTTTATTTAGTGTTGTCTAAATTCTCATTATCTCATTAAGAGGACAGCTAAATAACAATCTACACTTAAAACAGGTTGGAAAATATTGTTTTTACTGCATAATGTTTTTATTTTCATGTGGGAAGTCATGAACTAATAAACAGATAGCGTAAATTATGTATGACCACTATAATATCATTTGGCATTTTTATTTTTTGTGAATC
Source organism: Clarias macrocephalus (assembly GCA_011419295.1). Classification (NCBI taxonomy): domain Eukaryota; kingdom Metazoa; phylum Chordata; class Actinopteri; order Siluriformes; family Clariidae; genus Clarias; species Clarias macrocephalus. The sequence continues at coordinate 5,808 of JAAGKR010006666.1, forward strand.
TACAAATAATAGTTTTTTGTAGAACTTTTGCATTTAGACATAGAAGTACTACTATGGATTATCACTCAAAGATATACAAATTATGACTGAATGACTGAAAGAGGTATTTTGAACTCTGTACACAGGTGTTTTAAACTCAGAGATTAATAGACACTTCCCCTTATCTCTTGTTTAGTAATCTCTCTCTACTCAGTTTTCCTGCTTGAAAGATGTGCTGATGCAGCGTCCTTGCCTTCTTTAGGGGTGACTGGAGCATGTTTTGAGTTCAAATAAAATCTAATGAATTAAAATGAAATCTATCAGTGTATGTTTGACTTGGCTAACATTGGATATTCTCATAGGTAATATCCATAGGATGCCACTGAAACTTTTTTGCCCCAACTAGTCAAAAACAGCATTTTGTCATCAGAAAGGGGAAAATATTGTAATAAATATTGTATATATTGTAATAAGCCTAAAGTAAAATAATAAGATATCATGTTAACTAGCATTAGTATCTGTTGTTGATGGGTAAAGAGTTTTTTTTATAAGTAGTTAAAAGGTTAAAGCTAAAAATAAGATCAGCTTTAATGTAATCAGTGATCATTATTTTAGGTTGAAGCCCATGTACATGTCTGACTGTATTTCTCCACGGAGAACTCTCTGCCTAACTTATTAATACAAAGAAATAACATTTTGTAAGGTTGACTAGCTTGCGCCTTAACGCTAAGTTGTACTTCTTTCGGGTTCAGCCAGGTACACTCCCTGTTTAAAGTAGATTATTAAATCCAGCACATAACTGTTCATTACATCACATTTACACAACATATTGATTTTAGGGTATAACAATGTACTCTCGGTTAGGGTATTTTACATGCTCTCACCTCGGACTGCTGCAGTTATATTTGCTCTAACAGCCTGTGTTTTATCTCATCGTGGCGTTCCACATTCCTGCTTTTTATTAGTGCCAGAATTTATTTTTATTAGGTTTCAGAACATATGAGCCAAACTGGCTTTTAACTTCCACCAGGAAAAATAAGCATATATTGATCTGTCCATACACCATACATTTTCAGATGGCCAAAACATGGTAACGGTGGTTAAGTGTCTCACCTAGGTAGGTGAAAAAGTGAATTTTGAGAGAGGATCATATACACTATTTTTCATAATAATTAATTTACGGAATGCTTTAATTTAAGCAAAGATGCTTACAGGTCATATGCTACTAGAAGCTTTCCCCAATTTTAGTATCAATACTCATAAAGAAATATGAATCTCTTTTTTTTTTTTAATTAATAATATTTGAAGCAAGCCAATATAATGCTGATTAATGGCATTTTTGGACCACATATAAAATCACCTCTCCAAAAAGTAGCTTCTTTGGCACATTTTCTGCATTATATGTATAATATTAAACATAAATATGCATAAAATCGGCACCAATACTGTGTTTGGATTGATAGTGTAGTTGTGTTGCACGGTCATTTCTGTTCCGTGAGAATTTGGGTGCCTTATAGGTGCATTTCGTTGGTTTCTTTGTCTTCTGCATACTCTATATTTACAGTTAACTATTGTGTTGATTGGCTCTGTTGAGTCAGGTGTATAGGCACATCCACCACATAAAGAGCAAAAGTGCTATATTCATCATGTCTGCTGTGACGTAATCTGGAATGTGACTGCTAACATAACGTTCCTTCTACTTAACACTTTGATTTAATTTACGCCGCATATACTGTGACATCGGCTGGACAGACATACAGACAATCGGCTCCTCCAATGTATGAAACATGATATCAATGAAAGAGTGACTAATGTACAGACAACTTTTATTTATATAGATTGCTGGTAAAAAACAGGTTTAGACAGTGTGGTCATGCCTGTTACAGTAAAAATAATGTCTGATTACTGAGTTTTATACTTGCACCAGGCAAACAGTATTTTGCCTAGTGGTTACCGTGAACCAGCATATATTGTAACAGGCAAACCAAGTGGATCGATTACAACAGCAGAGGGCAATGTTGGCTTTCACTCCTGTCGGCTGAACAAGAGTCTAAGGCACTCATGAACATGGACTCACCCAAAACTGAACAGGTTGTTGATTGGAGAGGAACACCTGGAGTTGTATTCATAAAGCTTCTAAGAATTCTGTCAGAGAGCGCCTTACTTAGCTTAAAAACATTCTAGCTAGAAGCAGCTCAAGTAATTTCAGACAAATCTCAGAGCACCTCTAAGCAAGGAAAAGACAAAAAATATTATCTCTGTGAGGAGGTGTGGGTAGGTATGATGCATTATTCTAAAGATTGTGGTTGTCGGATGATGTTCCGAATCCAAGTTGGTCTACTTATTAATAAACATATAGGATAAATCTCACATTCTGCTTTCTTTTCCCTCTTTCTTTCACATACATTGCATGCACAGGCAGATTTATCATTAGAGGCTCACTTTTATTTTTTCATTTTCCAAGCTATATTTATTAGGTCATTCCTCTTCTGAAAGCTAGGGACAAAGAGCAAAGTTCTTCCTTGTTACCTGCTGTTGGTTTGCTCCCTGTCTCATTTATCAGTTTAGTGCGAATAAAGTACATAGTTTTTTTTTTTCTTTCTTTCCCCCTTCCCCAGGTCGGGCAGTGGATACCAGTGCTTGATTTGTACATACAGTATTAGAGCATGTTGGGTGGGTCAGGCCATGTGCGGGTATGAAAAGGCATAACCCATGCATCACTATAAAATGATATAATTATGTATTATAAGCCTTTACTTTTAAATAACAGGCATATTTTACAGTAATCACAAATATTTATTTTCTTTTTTATTTTCAATTTATTCAATATGCTGGTAATTCTTGTACTTTATTTTTAACAAGCTGGAGAAAACTGGCTCCAGTTGTTATTGTAATTGCTGCCATGTTTGTTTGCTTGTAACAAACATGGAAGAAAGTCTTTGACTTTCATTCATTTTCTCCTCTGCGTAAGAAATTCCTAGACCTCTTATGTTTTCCTCACAGTTTTTTTTACCCTAGAATCTCTTTTAATGGTTAAAATGCTTCATGGATAATTTTCTTTACTAGGATCTATTTTTTCAATTTTAATTCAAATTCTTGTGAAAACATTCCACAATTTTCATATTCTATAAGAATTTTCACAGAATGTTGTCACTAGAAGCTTCTCTTTGCACTATGAATTTTCATGAACACAGCCTCTGTTCTTTAGCTGGTCTTCAGCTGTCTTGTTTGGGTGAGTCTGCGTCCAAGATAGCCTGCAGACCTTTCTTACACAGGATGTATTTTTGTTTTTCTGTATGTACTTTAGAGACTGTTTTTCCCCTTTCTGAGGTTTAATGTAAATATTAACTGAAACTCGAGGGGCGGCACGGTGGTGTAGTGGTTAGCACTGTCGCCTTGCACAGCCAGGGTCTGGGTTAGATCCCCGGCTTCTCAGACTCGATTCCCGTCTCGATGGAGTTTGCATGTTCTCCTCGTGCTTGGTAGGTTTCCTCCGGGTACTCCGGTTTCTTCCCACAGTCCAAAGACATGTAGGTTAGGCTAATTGGCGTTCCCAAATTGCCCGTAGTGTGTCAATGAGTGAGTGTGTGTGTGTCTGTGCCCTGCGATGGATTGGCACCCTGTCCAGGGTGTACCCTGCCATGTGCACCAAGTCTCCTGGGATAGGCTTCAGGCCCCTGTGACCCTGAATACAGGATAAAGCGGTAGAGAAGATGAGTGAGTGAGTAACTGAAACTCCAGTTTGATGATGTGCATTGTGCTGCGCTATAGCACAAGTGTACAGGTGTTCTAATGAAAGTGAGCATTGAGTTAAAATCAGCCTGTCCTGTTTTGAAACCATGGATTTTGGAACATAGCTGTGGGACTTTGTTCCCGTTAGGTTAAACGAGCATTTGTGATATCAGGCACTGATGTTGGATGAGAAGTGCTGAGTCCAGGGCTCTGTACAGACCCTGTCCAAAAACATGTCTTTATTAACATCGGTTTGTGAGTGTTGTTATGCTGAAATAGGAACATGCCTTTCACAAACATGTGCCACAAGGGGAGGGGGGGGGGGGTTATGTCTAAAATTAATTTTTCTTATCCTCAACTTTTCCATTGGCACTTGAGCTGAGAGTCGTAGGTTGATTGTTGATTCGATTCGGTTCATATTTTGTGCATTGAGACTTTGATTCAGTAACACTAATGTCTGGTTTTGGTTTTGCAGGCTTAAGTACAGTACAAAAGTATCTGATAAGCACTGACATGCTGTGTAACTTGTGTTGATTGTTTAAATGTCATGTCTCATACAAAACTCAAGTCCAGTAAGTAACAATAATGCATCAAACTCAACAGAAAAAGAAGATATAAGTATTTACACAATATTAAAGCAGTTTGCTGTATTTTAAAGAAATTCAGATGTTCATATTTAATATTTGAAAGTTTGAAATTATCAATTGTGATAATTTGGCAGTCACACTCGGAACAAAACAGCCAGACTGACTGAATGTGGTCTCGGCCCAGTCTTAGATTATTAGTGAGCCCACCTTGATCCAGACCAACTACAAGGTGTACTATTCAGTGCAACAGCTCCCTTTGCCAGTTGTGCTTTGCTCATTTACCAAACACATCCTTGGGGTCACAAGTTGAATTTTCGGCATGTAGTTTGTACATACCCAATATTCCCTTCCTTGTTCAGTCAACTGTAGGCTGCATGTCTTCTTTATATGGTGTGTAACTGTGAAACATGGTGTAACAATCTGTTATGATTTACCTCAGTTTTTAAGTTGTTTCCATAGGTTTTCAGTGCAGCGAAAAAAGACATTATTTTCCTTTATTATAAATGTATCTTGTATGCAGATTCACAAACTTGCTAACAGTGACAAATTTGCTATAATTTACAAAAAATGTGTAAAATGTAGGGAAAGCAGAGAAATTACACAATTCCGACAGGCAACTTACCCTTGCACACACACTATAACTATATGTATATATAAAATGTCCTTAGAGCCTTGCTACTGCTTTCATTCATTAATCTTAACTGAATTATGGAGCAAATCTCAAATAAAATAATACAGAACTACATAAAACAATATGATGCTAAGTAACAACAGAAGGGTCTCTGTCCTCCCAGTGAACTGAGTAATACATTGCATTGCAGCTAAATGTTGGTAGTGAACATTTCTGTCAACAATTTAATATGCTGGTCACTGATTTTTTTTTTCACCTCCTGACCAATGTATAAGCTCATTACAGTGCAATATTGGTGAATAATACAAACAAATATAGCATGCAGACTGACTAATCTAGAGATGTCTCAGAATGCTGACTATAAACTATTAGTGTTTTAATTTTGTATAGCTTTCATTTGTGAGCCCACCTAAACGTGTTAGGGGACATTCAAGACAAATGGGACTTGTGATGATGAATAAAGGCATAAAAATAACTGACATTTACAGAAGACTTCAAGCACAGTATGGAGATGAGACTCATATAAGTAAAACATTTGAAAGGTGCAAACATTTTTAAGAAGGTGTGTGAATGACAAGCACGCTGCGATGGCTCAGCGTTCAATAGAGTCCTGATTCTTGATAACCTTCTGACATCTTGCAGAAGAGACACATCTGTCTGAGGGAACTGCACATAATAATTTAACACTTTGCACATTACATGAACTTGGCTGGAAGTTTTTGCCACATGCCCCGTACAGTCTTGACCTCGCTCCAAGCCATTTTAAGTGAAGGAATTCCGGGGAGGACAATGTTTTACACTTGAAATAGGCAGCCCAATCATGGCCCTGGCATACTGAAAAAACTTTACACCTTCATGGTCTATATACACTATATGGGATAAATGCATTCGTGTAGCAGCGGATTATCTACACTGTGACATAGAACTTGTAGTATCACTGGAGTCATAATAAAAACAGTCTCTAAATAAACTATAATAAATAGGATTTCATATTTGCCGGTCGATAGTACGTGCATCGGCCGCAGGCGCCAGCCAACCTCTTGACTGTATTAAAGCGAGCTAAGATTGCAGTGTGGAATTCCATTTTTCTTGTGCAGACATAGTGGCGTATAGTGAAAGGGAGGAATGTAACACTATGTCCGGAGACGACAAAAATTGTTATGCAATGCTAATGACCCCAGGCTCGGTGAACGATGCAAGAAGAAGCCTGTGACTTTGTTAAAATTTAAATATTTGCCTTCATTTTCCTATGTAATAAAGTACATGTACAATTTGTTTCAATAAATTTGTGTTAATCTGGACTTTATAAATTTTGAATGCCTATTTACTTTTCACCCACCCTGTAGAGAAATCGAGGGAGTTTTTACCCTTATAACTGTGGTGGAGTTGTGCACATACAAATTCCTTTTGACTTGATCATTTGAACCCTCCAAATTAGTCAATACTGAGGGTCTGATACGAGACCTATATAAATTAAAGCAGTAACCGAAAGAGACGAATATGCTTTACAGAACAGTTGGTATAAAATCACATAGAATTACAGATCAACATGGAACCTGACTGCCAGGATTGTTTTGACCGCCATTTCATCTTCCTGATGCACAAGTAGGACACGGATGTGTATGTGAACAGTGCTGGTGACGTAGCATCCATGTGCCTGAGGAAATGCAGTCTTCACGGTTTTTAAATCTGTATGTTTAATGTGTTTTATTCTTTTCAGTTCTAATTGCTGTCACATTAAGTTGAGTTGTTTCCAAATGATTACTTAGACTATTATGTGTCAATAATGCCATTCACACTTTCTTCTTCTCTTTATTGACAGAACTATGAACCTCCTTCATCCCAGAATCGATCACGTCTGGATCAGGTAAACAGTTTAAATTGGGCATTGTCGGAGTGTGGGGACATTCCTTGTTGAAATACCGGTATCTTGTATTGGTCATGCGGTGCAAGGGGCATGATCTAATGAAACATGCATTGCAGTCATCACTTTTAAACACATTCCATCTTTTTCCCTTCTTTCTAGGATCGCCAAAATCGAAGTAAACAATAGAAGACTGCACCCCATCCCAATAGCTTGAGCAACTGTTTTAGGACTGACCATTTGAACATAAAATTTAAACACAGGACACAAGGAGAAATTTTAAAAAAAGAAAAATAAACAGTTGTCTATTTAATTCTGGGAACTTGGACCAGCCTCAAACTCAAGGCTCTGCCCTACTGGTTCTGGTTCCAGCTCCGTTGGAGATGAAATCAATTAGCGCCTATCAAATAATGGCACCGTGATCATCTGTCTCTTTTTTTTTTTTTTTTTTTTTGTCATTTAGTTTGGTTTCTACACACCTCTCTCCCTCCTTACATAACTGACTTTGGTCAACAGTTATCTGCACTTTTTTTTTTTTTTTTTTTTAACTGTACCTGCCACTGGCTGTGAGTCAAAGTGAGTCAGTGACTGTTGAAAGCCCATGATGCGTGTTTGTAAGTATGTGTTGACATGGTGGTTGGTAAAGTGAGGAAAAGACTAATCTGGACGCACCGTAGACTCCTCCCCAGCATCAGTCACTGTATTTGGCCAGTTGAATTTTGTACAATCAAGATGTGCATCTTTTGTTGTTGGTTGTAGGGATTTAAGAGGGGTTGACTGAGGAGTGCGTGTGCCACTGCGGAAAAAGGGACAGAGAAATGTGTCTTGATACATGATGATAATGTTGCTGTAAAAGAAAACTATATTTTTGAATTATGTAACACTCAGCTTATATATTTTTTTGTGTTTAAGTCATATTGGTCACAGGACTTTTTCATTTATTTTACATGCTCGGAGCCTTAACATTTTAAAGCTATTTTGTCATCAAAACCGTTTAAAATTTGCTGTACTATACCTCAACAGCATAATCAGGGAAAAGACATCCCGTGCACCCTCAACCCAAGGGAAGTCAACATCATCACTGGCTGAAGTGAAGAGGAAAAAATATTGTCTGAGTTATGGTTCTGAGCCAAGTGCTATGATTTGTTTTACTCTGCTAATGGTTCGAAAGCAGCATTCTGAACACTGTACTGTTCCACTGATGTCCAGCAGAGGATGTTATTTCTTTGCTCAAGCCAATTTAAGAGAAATGTAGCATTCACTGCTTACTGAAATCAGTCTAGGTGCATCACTTCCAGTATGTTTCTCATCCTTTCTTAACAGAGTTCAGTTTATTGATCTTTTCTTCCCCTCATTCTGAGTATAATGCTAAGCTTTAATGTAGGAGCATATAATAACTGAGAACGCCTCAAATGTGTAACCTGAAAAATTAATGTTACTGATTTACTGTTAAAAAGTAGAAAAAAAATGAAACAAAAAGAGTATACGGTTTCTGTGCGTGATTTTTTTTAGGACCTGCTTGCTGTTGTGCGTGTGTTTGTGTGTGAAAGAGGGAGTCTATCATGTGAGGAATTGAGATTTATATAATCATATAACAAATGATTTATGAGAATATATGAAATACTAAAAAAATTACAAGGCGAACATTTTAGTCACCCCTGAAATGAATATGCATTGTATGGAAGGTCACTATCTATCACGTTCTTAGATTTGATCATGGTCATTATTAAAATAATACTATATGTTGTAACTTGTGTTTGAAGGTCTTGTTTTTACTGATTTGTCATTTGTAAGAGTTCTATCAGGTCTTTTCTCTCTTCCTAACTGTCAAATGTGTGAGACACTGTCAGAATCAGTGTGCATCTCTAAAATGCTGTGTAAAATGCTTTTTCCCCAAAGCAGCCATGAAGTCGTTAAGCATAATGTAAAGGGAATTTTAATGCTGTATCTGTTAGACCAGAAGAGCATTACTTTGACCCATAAGTAAGAGAATATGTTCCATTAGCCTTTCAGTAATAATACAGTATTTATGTAACTCATTAGTGCCTTAATAGTTAATCAGATAAGCACTTCATATTGGTAATAAAACATGAAATGTAATGGTGGTCAGTCAGTGTGGTGCAAAAAGGATATTAGCAGGACTGCATTAGTTTCCTTTCACATTTAGTAGTTTGTCCCTTTTTAATATACAGTCAGCTCCAGCTTTAATGCCAGCTTTGGTGAGTATGGGTAAAATAATATTTTTAAAGATTTAATTGTGCTTCATTAGTTTAATCTTGCACTGAACATGTAAGAAGACCTTTAATTAAAGTAAAAATGGTCATTAATGTCTTATTGACACCCTTGCATTTAGTGATTTTTAGTCTTTGTCAACACTAAAGTCTTCTATTATGTTTGATGAGGCAGGAGAATACAGACCAAAGAATGGCCCAGGATCCTAGACTCTCCTTTTAGCTTACACCATGCTCCCTGATTATTTTCAGTACATTTAAATGTACCTTCTGAATCTTTATTCTGATGGAAGATGGTAACACAACCTAATTCTAGTCCATGATTTCATGTATCCTCATAAGGCTCTGAGTACCTCTGGAGGAAAACCACTCATGACATATTGGATCATTTTTTTCCCCCTTCATAACCAATTATCCTTCCTTGTATGCCAAGCTGACCTTGAGCGTTAGTTCCTGTATTTGTCTCATTTGACTTAAGAATTCACCTTCAGTCACGGTTCCTGTTGACACCATGGATGTTGACTTAAAATGGTAGATTTGGGACATCTTTTGGAAATCTTGAACCTAAATTCTCAGAGATTTTTGCCCCACTAACATCCATTTTACAATGTGTAGGGCAAAATACACTTTCATCATTTTACAGGAAGGTTCATTACAGGTTTGATTGTTTCAAACTATTTTACTAGCAGTAGTAAGGTGCATGTTCAGGCATATAGCAATTTTAGAGCAATTGCCTCAACTTCACCAGATTTTTGTTCAATTTCATCTACATATCATGAATTTCATGAATGACTAAGGGACTATGACCTCTGTCACCTCGCGTTTATACGCCACCAAAACCACAAGACATTCATGAATTATGGGTTCCTGAACTTTCAGGTAAATTTTAAAACAAAATATTAATTGAAATTATATAAACAAATTTTTCATTTGTTCATATGAATCTGCAGGGGTGCCAGTAATTGTGAAACGTATGAATCTATTATTATTTTTTAATCAATTTACTTGTATTCAAGTTTAGATTCTTCTCTTTTCAGGGTAAGCTAATAATTATTAGTGGTTTTAATAACGTTTTTGGCCCTTTTTACCATGGATGCCAAAGGTTCTGATAAGCACTATAAGTCAAATGAATAATAATAATAAATAATTTAAGTAAAATTGAACTAATTGTAATAAATTCAATTACATTAATCGTGGTTTTCTTGCATTCCCTGCAGTTAGAATGTGCACTTTGCATATTTATTGTCCTCTTAGATATTAGCAGATTCCACTTCTAACCCCCAGCGGCCTGTCTGGAAGGCCTTGTCCCCTGGAAATTATGTAGTTCTTTTAAATTAAATATTCCAAATGATCTCCATTCTCCATCTCTCCGTGCAGTCGATCATATAGCGTACTGAGCTAATACTGCGGATTTGCCTTCATCAAACACTGACCTTGTGTGCTGTTCTGTTAATAGACATCAATATATTCAATATAAATGACTATCGAAAAGTGAAGTAAAAAGCAACTCGGTATTTTTGAGGTATTTCGTTTATTTGACATTTTCTGTGCGACCTCTATCACGTTACGAGCAATAAGAAGGTCACAAGCTTTCCAATGAGACAAATGCATCCAAAAGACAAAGGAAAGTAAAAATGCGAAATAGAGATGGCCGACAGGCATTTAGGGCAACATTTTATTTCGAAAAGGGGGAAAATACACTAATATCATATTACACTAATATTCAATGAAATATTTCATTTAAAAAAAAAGGAAAAAGAAGAAGACCTTGATAGACCTTGACACTGGTGTGGCGGAAGGATAAGGAACACATTCTGCAATCTTTGTCCATAAATTTCTGAAAACGTAGGGCAGCAGAATTAAGTCCAAAGCCAAATATTCCGCCACTGAAAAAAAAAAACTGACACCTGGGTTTATTATTCAATAATATAAGCTATTATTATAATTCTGATTTTCTGGATGCAGCATTATGTTATAAAAATCCATTCGCCGGTATTCCTGCATACAGGATGACAAAATCAGACAAAACAACAGAAGTCTTTTAGTAGCCCTTCTAATGGACGTGCACGTCATTATCCAGCCATTTACTGTAAACCTAATCTCAGGCCATTTAACACAGAGCTATAGGCTAAAGCTCAACCATCTGATGATCATTAGCCATCTGATGCTCTATGACACGTTTACTGTAATGTGAGCAGACTTTAAAGAGCAAGGCTTTCTAACAGAGAGGGGATCTAGCTATCAAAGTTGCTATTTCTATCATGCGTCTGCCTCACACACACACACACACACACACACCCGACTTGTTCAATCAGGATGAAGAGGGGGAAAATACTGCTGCCGTTAACGTGTAGGCTGAGCGCTTGTAAATTCTATGTGCTACACGTTCTCGTTGGCGCACTCCTGCCCAGCAGCAGCACGTCTCGCAGAAGAATCCCGCAGTTTTCGAGGAGCCTCTCTTGGCATTCACCGCGTGCCTTAATTGTATCGGATATTAAATCAAGGTCCGCCGTGAACACGCAGAGCTGGAGCCCGGGATCGACAGGAGGTGGAAGGTGCAATCTGCCGCATTACAAACGTTGACGATTTAAAAAAAAAAAAAAAAACACCCCGTCACCGTCAGTGCTCGTTCATATCCAGTGCACAGCGTCGAATGCAGGTGCACCGGGAGCAGGCCGTCGGCCTATTCTCTCCCCTATACCCCTCAATGCACTGAAACACTGAATTGTGCAGCTCGCATCCACCGCTATTGTCCCTCAGTCAACCAGGCTCTTTAGACACCCCTGACAATCCCTACTGCAAAATCTCGGACATACCAATTTCTCGATGCGTTCTGCACGCCTAAAATCGCACCTAATCTCAATACACAATTAACAAATAAAGAAATCATAAGCGCGCCGTCCACCGTCGCATCTGATACTTAATATTCTATAATAATAATAATAATAATAATAAAGATTTATATAAATCTCGGTCCCTTTGGTGTCAGTAGCTTGCATTCTTCTTTTAATTAGGACGGTAAACAAAACGAATAATCCCCCCTGTAAATCCTTTTATTCATCGAATATACAAAAAGAAACCTTTCAAAGCCCCTCCCCAAAAATTTATCCCAGCAAAAAAAAAAAAAGGAAAAAGAAGAAGACCTTGATAGACCTTGACACTGGTGTGGCGGAAGGATAAGGAACACATTCTGCAATCTTTGTCCATAAATTTCTGAAAACGTAGGGCAGCAGAATTAAGTCCAAAGCCAAATATTCCGCCACTGAAAAAAAAAAACTGACACCTGGGTTTATTATTCAATAATATAAGCTATTATTATAATTCTGATTTTCTGGATGCAGCATTATGTTATAAAAATCCATTCGCCGGTATTCCTGCATACAGGATGACAAAATCAGACAAAACAACAGAAGTCTTTTAGTAGCCCTTCTAATGGACGTGCACGTCATTATCCAGCCATTTACTGTAAACCTAATCTCAGGCCATTTAACACAGAGCTATAGGCTAAAGCTCAACCATCTGATGATCATTAGCCATCTGATGCTCTATGACACGTTTACTGTAATGTGAGCAGCACGTCTCGCAGAAGAATCCCGCAGTTTTCGAGGAGCCTCTCTTGGCATTCACCGCGTGCCTTAATTGTATCGGATATTAAATCAAGGTCCGCCGTGAACACGCAGAGCTGGAGCCCGGGATCGACAGGAGGTGGAAGGTGCAATCTGCCGCATTACAAACGTTGACGATTTAAAAATAAAAAAAACCCGTCACCGTCAGTGCTCGTTCATATCCAGTGCACAGCGTCGAATGCAGGTGGACCGGGAGCAGGCCGTCGGCCTATTCTCTCCCCTATAGCCCTCAATGCACTGAAACACTGAATTGTGCAGCTCGCATCCACCGCTATTGTCCCTCAGTCAACCAGGCTCTTTAGACACCCCTGACAATCCCTACTGCAAAATCTCGGACATACCAATTTCTCGATGCGTTCTGCACGCCTAAAATCGCACCTAATCTCAATACACAATTAACAAATAAAGAAATCATAAGCGCGCCGTCCACCGTCGCATCTGATACTTAATATTCTATAATAATAATAATAATAATAATAAAGATTTATATAAATCTCGGTCCCTTTGGTGTCAGTAGCTTGCATTCTTCTTTTAATTAGGACGGTAAACAAAACGAATAATCCCCCCTGTAAATCCTTTTATTCATCGAATATACAAAAAGAAACCTTTCAAAGCCCCTCCCCAAAAATTTATCCCAGCAAAAAAAAAAAAATTTATCAAAACGTTACGGCACTGAGTCGTTCCTCAAGCATCCCCGTAAACAAAGGTTCCTTCGCCGTGGATCTTTTCCCTCAGCCTGTCTGTTGTCCCTGCGTCCTGCTGAACTTGCGCAAAATGTCGCTTATTTCCTTTAGTGATCAGCCTCTGCCGCAACGTGCAATTCTGTCGTTTGTGCTCAGGTCCGGCTAGTGTTGCAGAGATTAGCGCTTCCTTGTGCGCTCACCCTGCTCTGCTGATGATAAGGCTCGGCGCAAAGAGGATTACATTGGGACAAGGTGACGTCATGACATGGACCGAGAGTCCCTCCCCCCCTCTTTCTAACCCGTTATAACCAAATCCCCATCAGGAGAATATGCCCTTGAAAATCTGCCACACTGACATTCACGGAGAAGCGAAATCACTTAATTATATAAAATAATAATAACTGGGATAGTAGGTTACACAGTCTCCGCACCCGAAATACCACGGGGTCGCTGCTGCCCCTGAACACAGGCTGGAAATAATCGAAATGTACTGGAATCAACCTGGGCTCATCGACTCATCAAAAGAAACAAGTATATATCACTTACGATGAATAGATTCGTAAATTAATTGGTTATTTCTCTAATCGTACAAAAAAAAAAACAGCCTACGATTTAAGATTTTATTGCACAATACCGAGCTTGGAAACATATCAGCAGGGTTACGCAGCACTGATTAAACGACGCAGAATCAACGAGAAGCAACATGGCGCAGGCACCTGCTCATTCCTCACACTGCGACCTCATCTCATCCTTTTCCCCCACACCAGACACGATCAGTAAAATTACCGCGCCAAAAAAAAAAAAAAAAAAACCTATACACTATATTTACCATATTCTACTGCCGACCAGGATATATTACCTTCTAGGCTATTTTACATGCTAAAGGCGCTCTTACTCCGTTCACTCGGATTTTGAAGCGTCCCCATCCTGGCCTTCTCCTATTCCGTTAGGAAGGTGCAGCCCGTTGAAGTGTCCGGACATTTGCTAAAACGTGGTGCAGTTTCTTCGTTTTTTCGGGGGGACTGTCCTTTTATGGGTGGTGGAGGGAGGAGCCCCCCCACTTCCGTCTCTCCTTCTGCATTACAATACGGCCGCAGCTCATTCATTTCCATTCATTTGGCCGCTGCGCTGTAAGGCTCTTTGAGTGGACAGTCCGAGCGGGGCCTCTCCATTACAACGAGCCGTGACCACAAAACAGAGCTGAGGGGAAAATAGCTCGCCTTTAGTCATGCAGAGAGATATTACTGAGCAGTATTGTTATTTACCAGAATTCCAAACACAACCCGTTAACGAGACAGTAGAAAGAGAGTTCAGCTGCAATCACAACCCCTGTTGACTTCTTTCTAGGAAGGCCCAGGTGTTTGACCTATCAGCTAACCTCTTTGGGAGTGCATGATTTTTCCACACTTTTTTTTTTGTTAAATTATATACCAACGAGCCTTTCTATTTAAATCAATTTAATACGGTTTATCTTTTACTTTTATTATTATACATGTTTTATTCATTTTTTTAGACCCAGAAACTCTGACTGAGGCAAAAAATATTACAAAAGATTACCCAGCATTTGCAATGAACTCTATGCATTTTCAATTAATATTTGGAATTAACCCAGTACTAATAAGAAAAGCTAAGTCCCTTTAATTTTATTTCAGGGGTTACCTTTTAAATGTCGCCTATAGTTAATATTGTTTAAATTGGTTCAAATTGTTGACTCGATTAGAAGAGGTGAAAATCCCCAGAAGTGGACATTAAATTTATCCTGGTGTCTCATTTGTACTCCCTGTCCCTCACCAGATCTATTTCCCATCTCTTCTTGACAGACCACCCGAGCAACCCCTCCCCCACCCACCCCCCACACATGCCTTCCACCCTCTGCATCCTCTGTTCTCCAATCTTCCTCCCACGTGTGCATCTCTGAGTAGCACGAGACCCACTCTGGCCCACATGGTCTCGGATGATTGGCTCAGCTGCTTGATTCAAGCTTACTATGGCAACCGTGATTCAGTCGCCCGGCAACAGCTTTTCTTTCACCCCACTAACTAGTCGAAGACCCCCCTTTCCAATCGCCAACAGTCCACGGTGCAGCGGGTGGTGTGAGGTGTAAGGATGAGTGGGCCGGTCTGATCTACACTCCAGTATGAATTATCTGGAGAGTGACATTAAAAGGCTAGTAGCAGAAATTGTGGGCTCTCAATTTATGACTTAGCTATAACATTAGAACCTGAAACCAGAAAGAGCAGAATTGTGCATTTGATTGACTCTGATTTAATTTTAGGCATATATTTTTATGAGGGTTTGCATAACTGACAGATAAGTCCGTTGTAAGAATAGTTTCACATACTATTTGTTTCAATCAGATAGGACATTCATTGCTCAGTTCTGTTTTCCTCTTTAGATTTGTAGCACAGATGCAATAATGACACCATATTCACTGAAAATTCATTTTTGTACTCCGTTTATTGGAAATGCATGCTGACATGTCTGTCATAAAGATTTTTTGATGACTCATTACCTTTATAAATGGATGAAAAATATTCCAAAATCTTGGAAATGTGCAGTTTTCAGATTTGATGAGCATTTATGAGCATTTTTATGTTACTATTCTGAGCATAGTGCATGCTTTATACTCTGTTTATTATTGTCCACAATGAGTTTTGCCTTATTTGAACAGATTACCTGCACCCTGCATCTTAAAGACATAAATTAGGCCAGACACCCCCTCAGGGTGGAAGGTCATATGCAAATGTTGCTCTGAGGGTGTGTCAGCATCTGTGTGTGCAGATGGGTGTGCCTGCCACGCTTATTCATGCTTTAATTTCCATATATTAATATATTAGTTACCCTCCAACCCCATTTCTCTACCCACCTATTTCTCTTATGCTTTGTTCTTTGACACCATCCCCCGACATGGCGCTCCTGATATAAACAAAGCTTATAATTGTCATCTGTGTGTGGATTGTAGTTATAAAAATTAACTAAAAATACAATGATAGTATTAAAAAGTTTTAGCTTTATTACTATTCATTTTTTTTACCTTTATGAAATGGTGCTGGGTATGTTGAAATTTGCTGATCACATATTACAAAAATGTATGATGTTTAGAAACATTGTTATTAGCAACAAATTGGAGCTTCTATCCTCCATTAAGCAGATGTGTTTCTACAGAACGCTTGATTGCATTCCATCAACCCCCTCCTTATGAAAAGACAGTGAGGGTCTAATTTCTAATCACAGACATTTGCATTTGAAAATGATGACTAATTAATCTGGATCATTTACAGCATTTCTCACAAGTGGGAAGAATATAGTCATTTATTATATTGTCTATTCAACAGAAATCAAATCAGCATAAAAAGCCAATCAGCCTCCTGTTTCCCTTTCTTTTAATTAATAGAAGTTTATACATACATACATACATACATACATACATACATACATACATACATACATACATTCATACATATATACACCGATCAGCCATAACACCACATAACATTAACTCATTAACACATTAACACCGATTATCAATTATATACCAATAAACTGGTGAAAGGATCATGGACACCCAAGGCTCACAAAGACAATGTAGTTCAAATTGCAAAAAAAGGTAAATGTTGGCTACAATAGAAATGCACAAGAACACCCAGTGCACCCCACGGCCCAAAGGGATGGGCCCAGCAGGCAAAGAGCCTAGGGGTGCCCACCCAGCATCCAAACTTCCAAGATCATAAAAATGACAATATAAAGCATTATAATCAAGAATTGATTTACATATATTGATGGATCAATAGATAGACAGACAAACAGATAGGTAGATATTTTGACATGTGTTTATGTGTTGACACTCTAATTAACTAACTAACTAACTAACTAGCACACAGTAAGATAGTAATCAGTCCAATTAGTGCTGATGGGTTATTATTGCAAGAAGGTTTTAAGGTGTGCTGTAGCTGAGGTTATATTACCCTTTCAAGTGTTGAAGGTTTTATGTAAAACGTTGCATTGTTTTGCAAGTAAAGTTTTGCAAGTAACATTTTTAATTTTTTTTTATCAAGTAACAATTAAAATGTAAATTAATAAATTAATTTATGGTTTAACTTGGACATTCTTCAAATCATTCCTGAAGTTCAGTCAAAACCCTCTCATGTCTACATTTTCAGAGTCATGTTTATAGACGAAAAAGCCTCACAATGTCCAGTATTCCTGACAGCAACATTTTCCATTAATGTAGTTAATATTCAGACATATACTGTAATGTTTGTTTACATTGGCATGATGTACTGTATTTTTTATAGGACTATGCACTGGTAACAGTATATTGCTGTAAAAGCACTAATTTAATAGAAACACTGTTGTTTTACCTATTCCTTCTAAATGTGCATTTCTCGATACACCAGCTCTTTCTGGCCTTCATGGCAACCGTTTTTTTTTTTTTTCAGCACAATTTACCAAATGTTTAAGTTTTCATACATACTAAATGTTCAAACCATATTTACCCTATTAATTTAAATTTCCTGGTTACAATTTTCCATGCAAGTAGTTGTGCTCACAGACAAATATAAGGCTGTGCTTGTGACTCCTGGATTTAGACTTTTCTCTATGATTTGTGTGGTTTTCAGCGTTGTGGTACCGGAGATTATGAATTCACTCCCACAGAACCTCAGTAAAATTTTGCCTTCATCTTTTTATTTGAGTCATAGCTCAAAATGCCACTTTTCTCTCAGTGCTGTCACTGTGCAACTCAATACCCAGGTCTACTGTAGTTGAAAGAAGAGCTCATGGGCCCTAAACTATAAAGATGTGCAGGGAATTTCATCACAAAGACTGTGGGAGGCCTGGAAACTTTCTGAACACCTCTTGGCTATATATATATTATTATATATAATGGTTTTCTCTATTTATGTTATCTCTTAATGCACATTACAATTTGAATAGTGCCAGTATTACATATTATATGCAGGACCAGTGTTACTTGCTGCTTACCTGATTTCTTTGTTTTCTTGTTGTGTAAGAGAATTGATTAATTATTTGGTTTTGCTGAATTTAAATTGACATAGGAGCTATATAAATACAATATATTATTATTATTATTGTTGTTGTTTTTGGTATTATTATTAATCATTATTATTATTAATCGTTCTAACACTTCATTGTCCATAAGTTATATATACAATAAGTGGGTTTAGGTGGCAGACACATCAAGGAAGCTGGCCTACAAACATCAGTGGTGTTGTTTTGAAACTAGAAAAATCCGTTATAATCTTTTTACCCTGAGGACTCTCTTGAGCATTTTGAGCATTATGGCAATATTTTTGAGCAGCAATAACAAATGAAGGTCACCAATGCGACATAATCTAATCGAGTACAAAATAAACTAACTCATCTCCCGCCCTGTATTCCCTCGCCACCTGTGATCTGCCCCGTTAATGTGTTTGTGTCATGCTTTGACAAACTGTGTGAAAACAAACTGTTTGTGATTACTCCCTGATTTCATTGGACAGGTTTCTAATCCCTGAGCAGTGCCGGTGCTGTTATATAGCGGAACAGCGCAGTGGGATTAAAGCTCTCAGGTGGAGGTGACTGTTCGAAACAATGAACGCAGGTGAAACCAGATTCGGCCACCGGTCAGCCTGCAGTATGTGTTTCGTCGGCGTCGTCTCGGAAAAATCACGAACAGGAATACGGTCAGATTCCACCCCAACGAGCGCCAACGAAAGAGGTTTTCAGTCTCCTGACGAATCTAACAAAATGCGCTCTCTTGCATCCGCAGTCCACCCCAAAGGCTCGCGCCTGGCCGTTAACGCGCGCGAGCGAAGGCGCATGCGCGATCTAAACGCCGCTCTGGACGATCTGCGTGCCGCGATACCGTACAACGGAAATCACAGCATGAAACTGTCGAAGCTCGCCACACTGCTGCTGGCCAAGAACTACATCCTAATGCAGGCTTATGCCTTGGAGCGAATGTGCAAGATTGTCGAGCAACGAAACCTCGAACAAAATGTCACATCAGCCGTGTTTCTCCAGCGAGACCAGAGGCGCTAGTCTGCGCAGGTCCTGCGCGAATTTCTGTTTCTGTATTTCTAAACTATTTATTTGTTGATGTAGACTATATGGAAGATTTTGATGTTTACTATTTGTTACATTTTAAATGTTACACCTTTTCATTTGTGATGCTTTTCATCTGTGACTATAACCTTATGTTTTAGGTCGTGATGGCAGAAACAACACATGAATAAAACCACTGCACAAAACATTAGTCTGAAAAATGATTTATTTATATATATACTTCATTTATAAACCTCTTTTCTTTTTCCATGTGTCTGAATCAGTCTAATAGTAGGCCGAATACAGATATGATTACATCGAAATGATCTATTAAACAATGAAATTACAGCATAATATATAAGAATACGCGGTTAATTCTTTAATTGTTTATTATTAACAACTATTACGCAGTGTCTTGTACTTATTTTACAAGTCAAATGTAATGTCTAGATCACGTTGGTAAACAAAACATCATATTCTCTTTTAGTCACCCGTATGACAATATTCTCTATAACCCTGTCATTTATAATACTGAATGTGACGAAATAAAAGATAGGGTAGCGGTATTTTACTGTTTCATCATAAGGTATATATGCCTCCATTTTCTACAGAATATATTCGTTTTAATCAGATTTTGTATGATTTGATTTTGAAACGGAAAACGAATAAAAACAAACAAACAAACGTAGTCTTGTTTTTAAAACGAATTATCCAAATTAAATGCAAATATAATATACAATCAAGCTTTCCTAAACCTGAGGAAAATTGCAAATATAATGATCTTGGTAACACGTTATATTATTATATAGTATTAAAACATTTCTTAAGCGTGAGAGAGATTTCGTAACAAACATTCCAGAAACAAAGGATTTGGCAACCCGAGCAGCTCTGCCTCAGCAACTGCGCCGTTACGGTCCTAGCCAATCATAGAGATTCTGTGAAATCTCGTCCTGAACGCACTGTTGTATCGCGTGATTTCAGCCTAAGGCCCACCGCCATCGCCAATATTTATTTAGTAAGTATTTTATCGTAAATAAATGTGCTTTACATATTTAACCAAAAGAAATGGACTGCTGCCGACATTATTGACCTGCATGTGTACTTTGCTCTATCCCATCTGGGCTGTTTTGTGTCGTTTCTGTGATAGTCGTTTTAAGTTTCAGACTCGATTGTTTTGCTTCCTCTTGAGGCCGCCATTATTTTCTACACCGCCGAGAAAAATACCAAATGTATCGCTTTGTCGCAAATTTATTTTAAAAGCTCGTAAACACTTCTATATAATGCCTATGTTGATTTTAAAATTAGTTGTTCTAAAATGAAGTGTAACGTTAGTTAACAGTCGTTTGACTGAACAACGATACGAGGCTGAAAACACCGCGAAAATACGAAACGCCGCCTGACGCTGCTGTAGCTGCTGCTTCACTCGTTCATCCACTGCTGGCCAACTGTTGCATGCATATGACAAGAAAAGCCAGATGTCTCAGGTCCTTTAAAGGGCGTCACGTAGTATTATAAGAGTTTTTTTTGTAATAACATGACAGTGTATTTTATATATTTTTTTTACTTTAACGGGCGTTTTATAGGAGAAACTACTTCAGTGACAGATCCATGATGAGTTATGCGGAAAAGCCTGAAGATATCACGAAGGAGGAATGGATGGAGAAAATGAATAACGTGCACATTCAAAGAGCAGATATGAACCGGCTAATAATGAACTATTTAGTAACCGGTAAGCCAGTTTCATTTGCATTTGCTCATATATCTGTGTAGGAATTGTGCCATGATTAGCACTTGAATACTGTACAGTATGTATTTGCTGTGTGGCAGCCCTAGGAAACCTTTTACATGGCGAAAAGTTTACACTTGATGCTTTTATCTAGTTCTGTTTCATTTCGTCCAGTTTTTATATAAATTCATGGTCACTTCTGTTGTGTGTGTGTTTAAAGGTTATTTAAACATTTTAAACCTTTTATCATATGTCTGTCCAGAATGTTTTTTGGATATGAGTGTCTGCAAAATTAACTACCCAATTAAATACTAAAATTTAGTACAGGAGTTGTTCAATGGTTAAAATGTTAGGACTACTGATGCGAAGGTCATGGGTTTAAATGCCAACACCACAAAGTTTCCACTGATGGGCCTTCAACCTCCAGCTTCTCATATGCAATGAAATAAATGGAAGTTACTTTTTATGACTTATGCTGTAAATGATAGCCAAATGCTGTAAATGTTTAAGCTTCTTTTTTGATTCAGTGTTTTGAGTAGGGGTACCTGAAATATTTTGACAGTTGTTTCTAATCACAAATAGAATTAATCTTTTTCTTCTTTATTGGTTACATTACCGCCAACTGTAGGTCTCATTCTCCCTCATCTCCCCGGCCTCTTGAATCCAATTTCCCAGTTCAGCCTCCCTTAAAATAATCTTGACTTGATCTTTGTCTTGAACTCGTTGTCTGCTTTATTTGGTACTTCCACTCTTTCTTCTCAGCACAATTCCACTCAGTAACACTCTGCATCTTTAGTTGAAGTTCTATAAGGTGCATAACCACCACCAATATATCTCTCTTTTCTCAGCTTCCCTGTCCTTTAAAGCCAACTTTTCAGTCCAGTTGTCCTAAAAATGAAGTGCTTCCTTCCCTGATTAGTGACTCCCCATTCCAAATTATTAACATTACTTCCCCTAGTTCTTGGACCTGTGCCACTATATCTAGCCTCTCTTGCGGATATTTCCTGAACGAGAGCAATACATGTTCGACAGTCTCACTTTCATGACAGTCCTGTTTGGGTGTTTACCTACTGTGAGTAGAGTTGCCATGTCCAATGCTTAGTCTGCAAAGTAATATTTCCTCTTTCCGACCCCGACCCCTCCCCCATCACATCTACTTTGTCCTGTATTAAATGCGAATGTCTCGCCTAAG
Organism: Clarias macrocephalus; assembly: GCA_011419295.1. Taxonomy (NCBI): domain Eukaryota; kingdom Metazoa; phylum Chordata; class Actinopteri; order Siluriformes; family Clariidae; genus Clarias; species Clarias macrocephalus. The sequence goes on from JAAGKR010006666.1 coordinate 28,104, forward strand.
ACTTATTATCCAACTTCTGCTGGAAAACTGTTTGTTGGTGTGTTTTTAATTTCCAAATATATCATGAGAAGAGCTCAAGTGTTTAGGAGGCCTATTTTTATCACTGTGTAAAACTGGTTCATTACCTGAGGTAATATTTTCAGGATGTCTTCAAGACCAAGAAGGTCTGAAAGTAGTCTATAAAATTATTTCCATGTCATTTTGTTGGGATTTATTTGTTTTCAAAGGCAGATTTTTATTGCAGACTCATCTAGAGCTTTTTGAACCCACTTGATGGTTTTTCTTCTCCTATTTCTCACTATGACTTACTGCCTGAATTTTATCTTTTTGATGAAAGCAGGCCATTTGTATGCACTGTCATCAGTTACATCACACATTTATGTGATGAAAATAAACAACAACTAGATTAAGAAATGTTTGTGTTTCACAGAGGGTTTTAAAGAGGCTGCAGAGAAGTTCCGGATAGAGTCAGGCATCGAGCCCAGTGTGGATCTGGACTCGCTGGATGAGAGGATAAAGATCAGGGAGATGATTTTGAAAGGGCAGATTCAGGAAGCCATCTCTCTCATTAATAGCCTTCATCCAGAACTCTTGGACGCCAACCGATATCTGTACTTCCATCTTCAGGTAAACATTTTTCTTTTTATTATTAATAACAAATTTGTAGGACACTAATCTGATTCAGTGCAAAAAGAAATGGTCTTGAAATCAACATGAAATCAAATAGCTTATATGTTAGCAATATGTGGTTACAGCACAGTTCAATTTTTTTTTGTTGTTGTTGTTGCTAAAGATGGTTATACTGTACATGTTCCTGAATTATGAGGAACATAATTCAAACCCCCCAAGGATTCTAAATGTTGGTTTACAGTTTGGGACAAATTTACTAGATTGAATTGAAATTCCTTGTATTAGAGAAGATGGTGAGCACCACATAAATGTTGGCACAAGGCTGCAGGCACAGTCACAGGGAGCATCGACAGTGCAACAGTGTGCCAAAAGACATTGTCCTGTGTACATTAGGAGCTGTGCAACTGGTGCTATTCTGATCACGTACGGTATCACGTCTGCTATTTCCTCTAAGCAAGTTAGGAAGAGTGAATGTGAAATTCTACATGAAACTGGGCAAATCTGCCACAGAGATGTTAGAAATGATTTGGCAAGTTTACGGCAATGCTGCAATGAGTCATTCGAGGTGATTTGACTGGCATGCACTCTTCATGAGTGGAAGAACGTCACTGGAAGACGATGAGAAATCAGGAAGACCTTCAAAGAGCTCAAACCCCAAAAATGTTGAAACCATTCAGTAACTTAGAATTGATGATGATGTCAGAGAACTATCCACAACATTGCTGCCATTGTCTGTGTCATTCGGAACAATTTTAGCAATCCTCACACATAATTTGAACATGTGTTGTGTTGCTGCTAAGTTCATCCCCAGGCTGCTGACCCAGGAGCAGAAGGAACATTGTGTCGAAGTCTGCCAAGAACTCCATCAGCATGCCATAGATGACCCGTCCTTCATATGGAGGATAATTACTGGTGACGAAACTTGGGTGTATGAATACCCTGAGATGAAGCAACAGTCTTCACAGTGGAAGAGCCCATCATATCCACGACCGAAATTGCCTTTTTTGACATTCGCAGCATTGTGCATTGAAAATTTGTCCACAGGGGGCAGACCGTCAATAGCAAATTCTACTGGCGGGTTTTAGAGTGTCTAAGGACTACGGCAAAAATTAATGGATTTGTGGTGCGCAAATTTCAGATTTTTTTAATACCACCTCATATTGACGCCCTGATGAATTATAAATAAATACATGTAATTGAAGGAGGATGTACTTTTTCCCCCCCATGTTTTTGCCTTACAATGGTGATTAAAAGTTTGTAAACCCTTTTAGAATTTTCTGTTTTTGCAGAAGTGTGACCAAAACTTAGTGTGACTAAAAGTCTTAAAGGTAGATGAAGAGAACCCAGTTAACTAAATGGGCAATCTGTGTGGCAAAATAATGTGAACATTAGGAATGATTTGATTAATAAGGAAAAATTAGAGTGAGAGATTTTTAACCAGTGGGCAAGGTGCTTTATTTAAAGAACAGGAATCTATCAAAGTCTGATTTAAACACTTTTGTGGATGTGCATTATAACTCGTTATAAATAAATGTTTCAGAGTACCTCAGAAAAAAAAAAGTTGTTGATGCACATCCAAAGGTTACCAAACCATTTCTGAAGTGATTAGACTCCATTTGTCTACAGTCAGAAAGATTGTGGACCAACGGAGGACATTCAAGTTCATTATTACCCTCACCAGGAGTGGTTGACCAACAAAGATCACTTTAAAATTGAGGTGTGTAGCAGTCTGATAGGTCACAAAAGACCTGGAGATAAAAGGTGCCCTTGTGCTAGACCTGAAATATTGAAATAGGTTTTCCTTTTTTGCAGCAGCAGCATCTGATTGAACTGATCCGTTTGCGGGAGACTGAGGCTGCACTGGAGTTTGCGCAGTCACAACTGGCTGAACAAGGTGAGGAGAGCAGGGAATGTCTAACCGAGATGGAGCGAACTCTGGCCCTGCTTGCATTTGACAACCCTGAAGACTCACCTTTTGGAGACCTTCTAAACATGATGCAGCGACAGAAGGTGAGAGGGTATACTGTATGTGTACGGGTGTGGGTCCTATACAGTATATTACCAAAATCGTGTTCCCTTCACTGAAGCTAATGTGTAGACATTCAGCTTTAATTTGAAGGTGTAAGAAATGGTGCAAAAAACCTGCTAACAATCCAGTGATTCATATTATGGTGTAAGCAGAAAACATACACTCACACACCCATTCACACATTATCGGCAATTTTGTGGAAAGGCAATTAGCCTAACCTGCATGTATTTGGACTGCAGGCAAAAACTGCAGTACCTGGAGGAAATATGCCAAGCATGAGGAGTACATGCAAACTCCATACACACACAGGTGGGACTCGAACCTGGCCAGGAATTGAACCTGGACCCTTGAGGTGCAGGTCGACAGTGCTAACCACTAGGCCATTGTGCCACTTGTATCAAATTCATTCAAATAACTACAATTTACTTGGGCAGTTGTTTACATGGCAGATGGACAAGGACCCAAAGCAAAATGTAAGAACGATGAAAGACTTTTTAAAGCAGAGAATTAGAATGTTTTGCCATGACTTATTCAGGTGATAATAAATCCAAGTGAGCGTGTACACTGCCCAGCTAAAAAAAAGAAAAAAAAGTCACCACCTGGATTAAACTAAGCAAATAGTTAAAAGTCTTCCGTTTGATAACTACTGCAGTGATCAATACGGTTCACTTGGCAGCGAGTTATTAAACTGATGCTTAAGATATATCCTGTAGTAATGGCAAAGATTTTACTCTGTTTCAGAAGGGTCAAAATATTGTCCTGCAGCAGACAAAGAAAGCTACTAAGGAGATTAGAAGCTGAACTTCAAAAATTGGGTTAGGAAATATAAAACCTGGAAGAATAGTAGTGAACCATCAGAGAAATCTACTGTAGTCAGAAAAACATACTGAATTAGTGTGATGTTGGATCACTAAACGTTTGGTGAAATCAGATTATTAAAAAAAACAGTAGAACTCCCAGTTATGTTTAATACTGAAAGTAAGGGCATTTTCACCCCACCACGCAAAGAAAATTCAAGAGATTGGGACTAACCAGCCGTGTAGCCTTAAGCAAACCACTTGTCAGTGAGGCTAATCAGGTTAAAGTATTCAATTTGCTAGGGAGCATAAAGAATGGACTATGGAGCACTGGGAAAAGGTCATGTGGTGTGATGAGTCCAGATAGACCCAGAATGATGGGCAAATCAGGGTAAGAAGAGAGGTGGATGAAGTGATGCACCGACATACCTAGTGTCTATTGTACAAACCTGTGGGGGGGCAGTATTATGATCTGGAGTCGCTCTGTTGGTCAACTCTAGGTTGAGCAATGTTATGTGAATCCAATTCCAGGATTCATTTGGTTGAAATTGTGAAAGAGTGGTACAGGGAACATGAGACGTAATTTTCACTCATTGCCTGGAAGTCCAGAATTAAACCTCTATCGTTGGTATGTGCTAGAGTGGACTGTGACTACACAGTGGTCCGACTCTCTTGTCATCAATACAAGGTCTTGAAGAGAACTGAGTGCTTAACTGAAAAAAAAAGTTAAATAAGCATTATGGTTTGCATAAGCTTGTCAAAATAATGCAATGGCCATAATTAAAGAGTAGGGGTGCTCCGATCAGGATTTTTGGGGCTGATCACTGATTTCCGATCACTAGAAGCTGTATCAGCCGATACCGATACTGATCACCGATTACAGGGTCTACTTGAAGCCTTATCATGTTTTATCATTTATTAAACCATATCTATATCGGAAGTTCTGCAAGGTCCGCAAGCATCCGCGAGGATCGGCAAAAAAATTAAACATGTTTAATGTTTCGCGCGGAAAGATGGAAACGTAATCACAGCGGCAAACTCGCGGTGAATCATGATGAACCGTACTTACGGCCTCCGAGCGAAACCGCGTAGGCGAGATAGGGGGGTTACCGACAGCTGAGTGAGTGGCGGCGCGCGAGTTGCTGAGCTCTCCTGCTCTCTTAGCGCGAGCCAACTTTGGAAACTGCTCATGTTCCTTTACGTGACTAACCTTCAAATGTCTGATGAGGTTTGTGGTGTTAAAATGCTTTGGGTGGATCCTGCCTCGTGGAATTTACTTTTTACAACAGGTTGCAGATTGCTAATGTATTGTATTTTTCACACAACACGTAGAATTGGCAGAACGGTGAAGCCATTTTAGTAGCGCGCAAAAAAAAATGTCCCGCAAGTTTTGCGTCATCTGATCGGTTTTTCTATATCGGCCATTATAGAGATCGCTGATCAAACTTCCCAAAGCTATTATCGGCCGATTATGATCGGCGACCGATCAATCGGAGCACCCCTACTAAAAAGTGATAATGTTAGTGTACACTAAATGTCCCAAAAACAAACAGGAACTGAAGCCAGCTGAACTGCCAGAGCATCATGAGGAAAGAAGCTCAGTGTCTGTTTATTTATGGGTTCCAAACAATAGGCAGTGACTCACTGTAGAGTGTTAAAGTATTACGCATATATGTAAGCAAGTATTAAAAAGGTATTAGAACTTGTCCAATAGTTGGTTTGTTCAATAACTTTTGCACACTTACAAAGCGGGGAGGACTACGTATGTATACACTGGTCTGCCATAATTTTCAAACCACCTGCCTAATATTAAGTAAGTCTCCTTGTGCTGCTCAAGCAGCTCTCCACAAGACCTCTGAAGATGTGCTCTGGTATCTGGCACCAAGAGGTTACAAGCAGATACTTTAAGTGGCGTGTCCATGGTTCGGACTTTTGTCCAGCACATCCCACAGGTGCTTCGTCTGCTTGGCATTTGGGGAATTTGGAGGTCAATTCAGACCAACTAATCAGAATGGTTTTTGCAGTGTGATGGGGCACATTATCCTCCTGAAAAAGGTCACTGCTTTTAGGGAATACCATGCCATGATATGGGATATTTGTTGTGCAACAGTGTTGAAAGTATCAAAGGCAACATTCATATTACTAGCCACATTGTTCAATTCTCATTTGCATGATCGGATTTGCATGTCATGATGGTTCACATTCTTAATCACAAGTGACTTCTAGCATCTGTCCTCTGAAACTGCAGGCATATGCACATCACATCTTCATCTTCTGTTCATGTTATCTAGGTTAAGACAGAAAGATAATATTTTTCCAACCACTCATTAGATTCAAACAATTCATGCTATTTTAGCAAAATAATGTGTTTTGGCTTTTCCTTTGGAGGATGGGAAGCAGTTGTATGTCAGCTGTATTTTATTTTATTTTTATTTTTCTGAGAACCAAAAGAAGGAAGAAAGCCAAATGCCCCGCTTTAGCGGTTTTAGCAGCTGTTGCTGGCATTGCTACGAAATCCCCGCGCTGCTGGTGCTGACTAACATTAGCACGTGCCCTGAGCATGCGCAGAGAAAGAAAGTTGCATGAATTCCAATCTGCCTATTCTCATTCAAGTTGCATGACCGCATATCACATATGTATCTGAACTGGGACATATGAAACGTATGAAAGTGGTTTAACGGCCAACGGAGGATTGGGAAAGGGGGAGCAAACGTTCCTGAACATCAGTCGTGAATAAAAATGCCCTTAGTATAGCCCAATAGTTTTTTCTATTTGGCTTAATTTTTGTTAAATAAATAACGGCATGGTGAAAAGAGTTGTGTTGCTTGTCTGATGATGTATTTGAATAATATTAAGACTTGCTACGTCGGATGATTACATTTTTAAAAATGAGAATTAAAATTAGGGAGGACCTACCTTGTACACATGACACAGATGCATCGCCCCCACCCCCACCCCCCCATCCATTACTCTATCACTGCATCCCTGTTTGTCTTTCCTTGGAACATTTTTGGTATGTACGACCCACTGCATACTGGGAACAACCCACAAAATGTGCTATTTTGAAGATACCCAGTCATCTCACCATTATTTTTTTTGCCCTCATCAAAGTCGCTCATATCCTTACATTTGTCCATTTTACATGCTTCCAACACATCTGTTTTGGAAGTTGACGGTTTATTTGCTGTCTAAAATATTCAGTCCGTTAACAGGTTCCACTGTTTGGATATTGTTCAATATTGTTCTTTTGTTAATGGTTTATGTTATGGCCGGTCAGTGTTAGAAGTGCTGTAATTGTTATAAAAGAAACAAAAAAAAATGGATCTAGTTTTAAATATGTTCTGCTTCTTATCCACATGGTGGCATCATTGCATGAGGAAAGTTTTGTGCTAAGAAAACGTCTTCTCTTGCAGGTTTGGAGTGAGGTGAACCAGGCAGTACTCGACTATGAAAACAGAGAGTCGACACCAAAACTGGCCAAGCTGCTGAAGCTCTTGTTATGGGCTCAGAATGAACTTGACCAGAAAAAAGTCAAATACCCCAAAATGACAGACATTAGTAAGGGCACAATTGAGGACCCCAAGTAAGAACTGGCAACAACATGGACATCTGTGCTATACTGTAACATCTCCCCCCATTTATAAAGTCAGTGAATGGACCATCTATATGAACGAATATGAACTAGCAATTTGTTTGCATCTCATACAAGAGGAATAACTTAACTGTATATTGTATTATATTTTCAAAGCAGATATGCTAATCAAAGTAAATATAACATAAATTAATTTAGCTGGACATCCATTTTCAGAATGAAAATAATTATATACTATTGACCATTTATTTGCAAATGTCATTCATCCTGTTTTTTTTAAAGTACTGGCTTTTTATTTTCTATTTTTTTTGTTTGTTTGTTTGTTTTTTTCCACGTACATTTAGTGCTGTTTTTCTGTCTAAATTAGAAGTGTAAAAACAGCAAAGAATTTAGGGGTGTAGCATTCAGAAAGTTTGAATTAAGGCAATGATTAATCTGAATCGAAGCAACACTTATTAGTTAGATTGATTTAGAAATCGATAATTAAAAGAACAGTCAACTGGTTCTTTAAATAAAAAAAAATCCAGCCTGTATAAATAAGCTAGCAAGGTGATTTGCTAATAACACTGATACTAAAAGCAGTAACTCATCATTTGCAAGTCAAAGGTAGGCTTACTTCACGCTCCCTACTAAATAGAATCGTAATTGTAGCGGATTCATCTCTATCGTCAAATATTGCTCGTAATCTATGGAATCAAAATTATACTGTATTGTGCAGATACCTGATATTTTACACCCCTAATCATTAGGAAAGTGTTGAGCTTAAATTTCATTTTCTGTATGGAAATGTTCCAGGATTGTTCCCTAGTGGAAATCAATACTTAATTTTTCTGAATTTGTGCTTTTTTTTTTTTTTTCTTTTTTTTTTTTAAATACAGTTGGTGTGTTTTTGATGGGTAGGGACACGGTCTTCTGGTCTGTCCTTTTGCTGTGCCTTGTGTTGGTTGACTATGTTAAGGTGTGTGTGCATGAGACTGTGTGTATGTTTTTATTGTTTGAGAGAGAAAGATGGAAGCCTTGCATTTTCACTTAATTAGCTTGCTTAAATCGTAAGCAAAGGAGAATGAACATGCCAAGCGGGTGAATGTGGATGATTTTTTTTCAAAATAAGTTTTTTTTTATTTTTTATTTTTTTTATTTTAAACTCATCTTTTAAATGCCTTGATATTTTCTTCATCACCCTTTTTATTTTAGATTTGTACATGCTACTGAATTTATTTATAGTTGTCATTTTTATGTTATTTATTCAACAACACATTCTTCAGCCTCTGCTGCTTTTAAATTCAAATTTCAGGTACAATAAAGTATTTCTTTGAAACAAAATGTTGATCTTGCCTCTTTGATGCCATATACTTCAGCAGTGTTTAAGGCATGAGTCTGCAAATACTGTGCCTTTTAACATGTCCCTTCTATAATTCCTGTCCAGCAGTACTCTCTTTCTGGTCTTTCCCTCCCGATCCAAAGTATGTTCTGAAGATGGCATGATCAAAAGCAGCTGCATGAATATAGAACGGTGCTGATATTGAAGGGAAAGTTGGAAAAAACTAAACATGAACAAGAAAACACACCTAACCGCACAGGAGTAAGGAATATGTAATTTACAGCTTAGAAGGACTAGTGACTTAGTAGACTATATAGTTAATCTGCCATTGCATAGTTTTTAACTGTTTTTACTGTTTGAGTAAGGTTTAGTTTTGAACGTGAAATCTTGGTCATTGCACTTGGTCTCTAGTTCACTGCACTTAATTATGTTAGCTAGGGGGTAATGGGGATGAAAAGGCCTCCTTTTTAACGGGTTGAAAAGAAATAATGGCACTGTTACTAAGATGTCTCAGTAAATTACCCAATAACATTCATTAAGGTAAAAAATACAAATAAAAAAAATCTGTGCTAATCCATCATCTACAATACAATTCTTAGATTTTAATTAATGGAGAGAACTAGCTGTTTGTCTAAAGATGTAATATGTGCCTTGTTCTCACCCAAGTTAAATTTTTTAATATGCTAGATTAGAGAATAAAATATGTATCCTTTATCATTTTACCGATGTTGCTTGAGGAAGCCTGGTATAATTTCCAGTTAGTGTACGAGTTAATCTTAAAGGTGTTGAGTGGCGTTGAGGTCAGGGATTCATGCAGGTCCTGCATGCAGAATGTTTTTAGGCAAAACAACATTGTTGCTAGCAAATGAATATCACATTGTAACAGTTTTGTATTAATCAAGTGTTACTTGAAAACCAGACATTCAACAAAAATATAAATTTTTACTTAAAAATACATACTTTGGGATACTTTTTTTTTTCACTCGGGTGGATTTAATATAGATTTCTATTTTTATTCAGTAAGTTGTTACTCCTATGTGCTTTAACTTAAGTATAAATTGTCAGTAGAGGCATTACACAACCCCTGCTTGTTTCACTCTTTATAATCTAAATACTGTAAATAAGAGTTTTTTTTCTGTATGTTGGTCAGAATTCACTCTTTCAATGATATCTTTACATTTCAAACATTTGAGGACCAGAAACCAGTCTCCGAAAGATTTCTTTCTGTCCGTATGTCTGTATATTTGTATGTCTGTATGTCTGTCCAGACGATTTTGTTACAGCTTCACGCAAAACTGGTTAGACAGAATTTAGTGAAACTTTGCCAGTCCTTTGATTTCTACCTGACGTTAAATCTGCCCCATCATTTAAAATAAAAATGTTGAGCAAAAGGTACGTTTTGTGCAAGGTTACCTCACTGCAGCCATCACTTTTCCGGACGAATACACGCTTTCGTCCTCGTGGTGGAGCATTACAACGCATTAGTTTACTGTAAATACACAGTATACGGAACATACAGAAACGACCATAATGCTCATATACAAAGCGTTCAAATCCACACAAAACACAAACATGTGACCCAGCATGGCTTATTCCATAAAAGGTATGTAACTTTTGAAAACTGAATCTTCAAAGATGTATGGACAGATCACTGTATGTTTATTCTTCCTGTGGAAGAACCAGTTAATCTCATATGTTCTGAAGTCATGGTGCAAATTAATGCAGTAATTGTGACATGTTGTTATCAGATAAAACACAGGTTGTTAGAGTAAACATATCTGCAGAATGCTCTCAAATAAAAATGCTGAGTAAACGTGATGTTATGAACAGTTATGTGCTGGATTTAATATACTACTTTAAACAGGGAGTATATTTGGATGACGATGAAAGAATGATGACGATGAAAGTGAACAAGGTGTAAGATACTCAACCTTAAAGAATTTTGTTTACAGTGGATTGCAAGCATAATTTGTTCAGAGAGGCATGGTTGTATATCAAAGCACTTCTATATCAAAATGAATTTCCCCATAAGAACTAATGGAAACTCAGATGATTCGTTCCACAAAACAAAAATATACAGTATAGAAGACAAAGATTAATACAAAATACAAAGGAAAAATAAAACAAATAAACCTGCACTTTACCTTTAAAAGAAATCGTGGATGAAGAAACACAAGGGGTGGGCGGGGCTCCTTTTACACCAGTACACACATAACATTACAATACAAAACATGCCCAGTATTGTGTAGGTTCCCCTTGTGTCACCTGCACAGGTCTTACTCCACAAAATTTCAGGGAATCTTCTGTAGTGTGGCACCAGGACATCGGCAGAGGATCCTTTGGGTGCTGTGGGTTGTGGAATGGTGCCATCATGGATCAGACTTGTTTGTCTGATGCAGCCCATGGGTGCTCGATCGGATTAGGATCTGGTGAATTTGGACGGCTGAAATCAATATCCTTGGGGCCACATTATTAGAGTATTGATTCAGTTTTTTTTTTTTTTTGGCTAAGAACCTCCTCCACCATGCTTCTTACTGTCTAGTAGGACAGTACATACATGGGTCCATTATTTTGATTCTTATAGCAAAGATAAACAGTTTCTGCTATTGGAAAATACACATCATGTTTGAAACTCTATACGTCTTAAGAAAAATTCATATCTGTTAACTAAACAACATCTGAGTAGATGTTCTTGATGATGTGAGTCATTATCAAGACATTATCACTTATTTCAACTTACTCCTGACATGTCTGCCTCTGTCCACCATTCGTCCATACACCAGCTGATCCAGAATGCAGCTGCACGTCTTGTTTTCAACCTTCCCAAGTTCACCCACAACACCCCACTTCTTCTAACCCTGCACTGGCCTCCTGTAGCTGCCTGCATCAAATTCAAAACACTGCTTGCCTACAAAGCTTAAAACAGCCCAGCACCCACTTATCTCTCAGCTCTAATTACACCACACACCTCACAAAATTCTCCCCGATTCTCCAGCACAACTCGGTTGGTCTCACCATCTCTCAGAGATCGAGGAAGACATGCATCTAGGCTGTTTTCTGCACCTAGGTGGATGAACTTCCTCTAAATGTCTGCACAGCTGAGTCCCTGGCAATCTTCAAATGACGACTTAAGACCAGACAACTTCTGTTCCTTCAATAACACCCTACCACCCAACACACACACACAAAAAAAACCTTTACAACAATGTTACTGATGGTTCTTAGTTAGCAGCCTAGTAACAGTGTAAGCATCTATCTACTGGCAAAAACTTCAAAGCACTTTTGTAAGTCGCTCTGGACCAGAGCGTCTGCCAAATGCCCACATGTAAATGTACATTACAAATTCTGAACTGGTCATTGTGAGACCTCTCCCTGAAATAAATTGAGTCATCAGTGTTTCATAATCCTAGAATAACCTGTAATACTTCATAATTACACATTCTTTTGTAAGATTGTAAGCATTAATTTTATATGTTTTATTCATGCCTTTGCAAAACTCCAAAATCTTGTGGACAGCCTTCCGTGAAAATTGGAAACTGTTTTAGCTGCAAAAAGGGGACCAGCTCCATATTCAACTATATGTATTTAGATACAATGTGTTTCTAGGTTAGGCCAAATACTTTTAGTTCATATAGTGGAATATATTCATTTTTTTTTATGTGTCTGTGCGTGCATGGTTAGTTTTGCACAATGGGACTTGCGTATTAATTTATTTGTTGTGTAAGACTACCACATTTCCTCATGCTGTGGTCTTTGTCTCAGCAGCATTTGGCCTGCCTCTCAAAAGAAAAATGAATATGATTGTAAAGCTTACTGCTCACTATTCACTACACAAGTGAATTACGAAATGTCTGTGTCCATCTAGTGGTGTGGCTGTGAATGTGCATGATTTAGCTCCATCCTGTGTTGGAGTACTCTTTGGTCAGTCTGCCTAACCTACAAAGACATTGTATCTAAATACATATAGTTCAATATGGAGTTGGTGCGCCTTTTGCATCTTCGTGGAAGGCTGTCTCAGTTATATTTATGTGCATTTATGTGCGTATTGTGTTTGTTAGTCATAGTAGTTTTTTTGACAGGTATTATGAACACATGTGCTTCATTTACAAGTAAGTGAAAAGTTTAAGCAAAGCCCCTGTCTTAAATGTGAGTTTAACCCTGAACTGGAAAGTTTTTCTTTCAGTTATACACTGTCGGGCCAAAAACATCACCATTTCAGCAGGACTGGCATCAAGGAAAGAAAACAACAAAGGACATGAAATTACTGAAATTGGCTTAAAAAATTTCCAAAACATGAATGACGATGCATCACTAAAACACATTGTAGGGTTGCTGATTGGATTTTCTTCCCTGATAGCACAAGTATATTTCATGACTCAGAACATAGTTTTAAAATGTTTTGCTTTGACCTTATTGAGGATTATGACTTTGTGAATCAACAAATTGTTCTCAGAGTTCTCATAATATCTAAACCAACCACTCACTCACTCACTGATCTTCTCACAACATCACACAAAACTAGCTTGACAGAACTTTGCCAGTAGTTAGGTAATTCCCTGAAAATAAACATGCACCACAAATGAAATCAAAATATTGAGTAGAAGGTACTTTATGGGCTGTTATGTGGCAGATTAAATCACAGCATCTAGTGATTTTTTGGACAAATTTAGCGTTTTTAGTAGGGCTTACGCCAAAAAACAGTCAAGTACACAAAGAGAACTGAACATTCAAAGATGTATGGACAGATCAATGTATGATTATTCTTTCTGTGCTTTTAAGTTTTAAACCATTTCATCTCATATGTTCCAAAATGATGCTTCTAATAACGAGCAGTAATGTGAAGTGCCACAATGAGAGAAAACACAGGTCGAGGAAATAGAGCAAACATATCCGCAGCAGTCCGAGGAGAAGGCATGTAAAATGCCCAAACTGAGAGCCCAGTGTTATGCGCTAAAATCAGTAGAAGTGAAGTGGTATAAGTGAGTTTTAATGCACTGGAGTTGTTTTTTATCCGGTCTATTTTTTGAATTTCTCATCTGTAATTCACACTCCAATTAACGAGCAGTGAATATATTTGGTTGGCGATGAAACAAGTACAACTTAGTGTAAACAGATATCTACAAAAAAAATT
>JAAGKR010006667.1:0-14043 GCA_011419295.1 Clarias macrocephalus
AGGAAAAGAGGGAGTCAAGAGCTCACACACAATCGGTGTGCGTGAGAGGGAGAGAAAGAGAGAGAGTGAGTGAGTGGGGAGAGGAGAGGGAAGAAGGAGGTTTTAAAAGCAATTGTTATTGAAGCATTTCCACTTCAGTCCAGGGAGGTGCAGTTGAGGTTGGATATCGAGAGCTACGAGGAACAAGAGAGAAGGTAAGATCACCCTGAATCTTAAGGTGACCCAGAGATCAAGGGTGCCACTTTGCATGAGCTGCCTTTAGTCATTAGTCATTATGTTGCCATCTAGCTGATCGGCTGATTTTGATCAATGATCGGAGTGGTTCTAAGCTTGTTGCACAGCATATTTCTTATTACCTGAGGAGGTATTGTTATCAGAATGCCACCTCCAAAGCCCCTTTTTTCTTTGTGGGTTTCCTCACACCTTCATCAGCACTCCTTGTGAACAGCAGAGACAAGGTAATTTATGCAGTGTGTGAGTCATGAGTGAAATGAGTTAGTTGTAAGCCCTGAGCCTGGGGCAGGTTGTTGGTTTGTGCATGTGATGAGCGTCACAGTGTGATCTATGGTACGTTGACTGCTAAGATGAGCTACTGCCACTGCGCAGACAGAGGCTGAGAATTCATAGCTTAGGCTTTCAGGAAAAAAATGTGTATTGTCTTCATTTTTATGGAGGTGGATGAAAGGCATCACATGATTTTCCTCGCACAGTTTGAGACAAACCCCACCAACACACCACCACTATGTGTGTGTGTGTGTGTGTGTGTGTGTGTGTGTGTGTGTGTGTGTGTGTGTTGTGTGTAGTGTCAGGTTGCTCATTATAATTTTTATTGTGTTTCCTAGGGTCCTAATAGTCTGCATGTGATGTTTAAATAGGACTCCCAAATTAAAGACGGATGCTTAACAGGACGGATGTCTTAATACAGTTCCTCATTGCTCATGTCCCTTGGGACACCTATGGCCAGGTCCTTTCATACTTCATTGTCTCACTCTGACACGCTCTATTCTAAGAAGTTTAAATTGTAACACTAACGTCAGCTTAGCATGGGCTTACAAGATCTACTGCCATTGGTGAATGGCTGAGCTCGAATCTACACTGTTTGTTTTATCTTCATCATGGGGGATATATTTAGTGTGAGGCTTAGCTGTAGCATACATGAGGCATGGATTGGTGGTATTAGAGTGTAGTGCCCCTGCTCAGGCCTGGCATGCTGCGTGGGTGCAGATGGGTACAGGGAGGAGGAGGGGTGCAGGGGTTATGCGGTCTTGTAGGAATCTGCCCTTTGGTTTATTAAAAGCGGGCCAGACAATAGGGCAAACAGGCACCAAACAATGATGTAAGCCATGAGTGTAAGAGGAGGCGAGTTTGTCAGTATGTAGGAGACTTCACAGTACTTTATAAGCAGTACTGTAATAGATAGATTATCTAACTGTCATTATGATAACATGGAAAGCATGAAAATGATTCCAGTTTTGTACCATATTGCACGCATAGCTGCTCTAGTCAGATCAACAAACTAATTGCAAACAGTTAGGATCCAGAATAAATGGACTTTTTCCAGGATCATGGGATTCACTTAGAGGCTGGAGGCAACTAAAGACGTTACCTGCTAAATCTGCTCTGGACCGAATAAATTGCTTCTCTGAGGCAATGCTGTGCCAACCATAGCAAATAATGTGAATTTTTCCTCGTCCGCCCTTTCTCATATCCAAAGGCACATTTCAGTCTGAAAATCCTCTTCAAAATGACAGAGTCTGTGCTTTAGTTTATGCAAGACAGAGAGCAGCAACGAGCGCCAGAGAGAGGACAGCTTATACCAATATCAAGAGACTACCTGAAATCCCCAAAGTTCTTTTAAACAAAGTGTGTGTGTGTGTGTGTGTGTGTGTGTGTGTGTGTGTGTGTGTGTGTGTGTGTGTGTGTGTGTGTGTGTGAGACTGGGTTGAAAAACACTGACTCACATGTGATGTACCCACAAAGCACTTATTTTATTCCCCTAAAAGAAATGAACTGTGGTTTTAATTGGTGAGATGGTGACTGAGGCATGGCCCGTGGCTGCTTTTGACTGTCAGGAATTTCACAGTTCTAATGGTGTAGACGCCAAGGCCCCACACTAAGCCTGTGATACCTTGATCAAAAAGCACCATATCCTGTTTTCAGAGGACACAGGGGACACTTCAGACCGGAGGCCTTCTGCGTGGCATCACCCCTGCACAGGTCTCCTGGTGAGGTGGAGAGAAGACTCTGACTTGTTTTAGCCTGAAAGCACTACACAACACTTCTGCAGTGTCTCGCTCGCCTTCGTTTGGAACGTTTATTTCTTTTCATCCTATGCTGATTTGGTTCAAGCAATAATTAGCAGATGTTTTGCAGTAAAAGTTACACAGTACAGAGATCTAAACCATTGGAAATTAGGGATTCTTTGGGGCTTTCAGTTTTTCAGTATAACTTGTACATTTTGAATTTTTTTGTTGTTACAGTGAAATGTACTGTCAACAAGGCTATTAGCCTGATCAATTGGGGAAATAATATTTAGGTTGTGTTTTTTCATTGATTCCAACAGCACCAGAAATCTCCATGATGAAATGAGTTTATTTATTCACAGAGTACTTGGCTCAGGCTACATTACTAATGTGAATACTAATTACAGGAAACATTTCAGTGCAGTATGAGTAAAACTGCAATTTTGCCAAATTGAAATCAAACAACACATGAAACTCATTCTTTGCTATGCATATTTAGGCTCTCACAAAAATACTACCAACACCAGATTGGGAAATAATTGAGATTGGAGAGACAAGGGCAACTGTGGGCTTCATGCATATTGCTGATGATGAATATCAGAAGGTTCCACTGCTGATTGTAAGCACACTGGGGTTTATCAATCAGTGGATGGGAGTAGGTATGTCTAGGTGGATGAGGGAATCCCCCCCCCCCCCCCAATCTTTCCTTCCCAACTACAAGCTGCTGCACATGACTAATGGCCATGAGATGCCTCTTTTTTCAGATTATTACATTTATGGGCAACCATATGCAGTAGGATGATTTTAGCCATTATGTCTGATTGTATTAAACTAGTGATAAAGAGAACAACCTATGTCTGTATTTGTACCTGCTCCACAGTTAAGAACAGACTTATGATGTCTGCTTGTGTAAACCCTGCAACACAAGCTCTCTGGTGCAGTTAAACATTTCAGAGAGTATTTATTTTAACAGGCTAATTGATTCTTAAATTTCTCACACATGGAATGTTAAAGTTAAATGATTCTGTACAGAAAGAAAAACACAAGGGTACGTTTTTTAAAATTAACTTGAAGTGTTTGTGATTTCAGAACAAATGATGGTCTCAACAAAATATTCACACTTAAATGAAGGAAAATCAGACAGGACCACTTTTGACATAATACAGACTATTTTTTTTTTTTATGAATGATAATTTACTTTCCATGAAAAGTCTTGCCCAGGTGTATGGTCTGGGCCCTTTCAGGTAGTATAGAAAGAACCAACTGGCTTGTTAGCAGTTAAGAGTAGATGCATTTAACCACTACATAAGGCGTTATCTTTATTGGAATATCACTGTCAAGAGGTCAATCAAATAAAAATAAAAAAACACACACACACACACACACACACAAATTAAGGAATAGCAGAGTAGAGGTACAAATATATAGTTTACTTGTCTTGAGAAAACAATTTTTAAAACTTTTCTTTTTCAAAAGACATATTTGTTCTTGGGGAAATTATTTGCCACAGGCGGTTTATGAATGGATAAAGTTTTTTATCCTTGGTGTAATAAAATCAGGCCTGATGGGATTGTTCAAATAACAGCAGGGTGGGCCGCCAGCATGCATCATATAGCAGCCCACTAATCCCCCCCCCCCCTCCCGTTTTTATTTATATATTTTTTATAAGCTTTCAAATGCTAAATTTACTATGGTCCACTAGCACTATCCCTGTAGCAGTTATATAGCAGATATAACCTTAAATTATATTCTCTACTTTTCACCCTGGCCTAACTCTACTTCTTTTCTTTTTCATAGAAAGAAACACACAGACAGAGCTAAAGGAGATGGCAGTGCATAAAGAAGAAAACCACCTAGACCAGTTAACCACTGTGCCAACAAAGCCTAGACAAAGAGCTGCGAATTTTCTTCTGTAAGTGCAGAAGCTCAATCTCTGTTCATTTTGTTGCTGGGAAATTTCCTCACCTCTGTTTTGGTGCCGAAGTGCCAGTATGATGAACACAAGTGCATTTAGCCAGCCAGGAATTGTGCTTCTTCTGGTCACATGTCCACTGCTAAGCGTTCTGCGTGGAGTTACCTGTAAGGCTGAGAGTGGACACCTTGGGGACTCCGACCCTGACAGATGTATGAGGCATCATTTTGTGGAGACCATCACACATCCCATCTACAAGTGTAACTCCAAGGTGTGTTATCAGCTGCTGCAATATATATTTTCTGCCATCTTACATGTGTTTTATGAATCCCTTTAGAATAATTCACAGGCCTCACTTGGGGTGACAATGAAGGCTATTTCACTATTGTGTTTAGTCCTGTGGCCTTGTGCACTTTTAGGTTGATGTTTTATTTTTTTATGATCAGCATTCAACTGAGATCAACAGCAGGTTAACATACAGTCCCATGTTGCTTATTGAGTTCCCGTAATGGCCCAGGTCAACCCTTGCTGTAAGGTAATACACTCTACATCCATGTGTTCCTGTTAACAAGATGTTGAAGGAAATGCAGCGAGTAAAAGGGTTTCCTATCAACCCTTAGGATCTCAACCTAAATCAGATAGCATGGTCCACGTGGCCTTTGCTCTTTTCTCATGATCTCTACCTTGGTTACATTGACACCTTGGCAAGAAACAGTGAACAGACAGCCTGTGAGTCCCATGGTCTAGCCAGGAATAAGTCCACACAGGGTGCATAAAATGTCTGTGCGGTGGCTCAGTTCCAGAGCTCTGCTTAGACCTGTGGCTGAATCACCACTTTTGCTTTCCAGCCTATAGCCAGCTGCAGCCTTACACCCCCAGACTTAGAGAGAGCCAAATGAGGAGACACGATTCTAATTCACCTGACTCCTTACAAATTTCAACTTTATGTCAAATGTGCAATTCAATAGCAAGCCCAGCTGGGACCTGTCATCAAAAAAAAAAAAGAGGTTCATGAAGGCAGGATCATTCTTAAATCCTACAAACTGATGAGGGCTTGCCAGGAACCTATGATATAACAAAAGAATTTCATCCCAATCCTTGGGTGACATTAATGATGAGCTTTCATATCAGAACCAATTACAAGACAAACCACAATGAGCATAAATGACATGCAATGAATTAAACACAGATAGACATCCATGCTAGATTAGGACTGACTTTTTGACGTACTCACACTTCCAGCCAGGGCACCAAATCCTAAGGGACAATTTTAGACCTGTGCTGTAACTAATCATGATGAAGTCTGGTATAGCAGCTTTTACTTATCCGTAATATGACTGATTGTTGGTCTCAGAGGACTTGAAACAATGGTGAAGACAGGGTTTATAGCTAGAATAGTTCAGATCAAATACCAGACATTTACAATCTCACAAAAGGTTTATAACTTGACATCTAGGGTCACAGACACTGTGGTGACGCATTACAAATTACGAATCAAGCCTGTCTTAGTAACAGCTTTAAAGCAAGCCTATTACACGCATCATGAGCTATGAGGATGGCTGTGGCTTCATGTAAATTTAAGCAGCACTGCATAGCACATAGCGTCTACCTGCGCAACCACTCATGCTATAAATACAAAGAAAGGAGAGTTGGTGCTGGAGAACCTACATCTGCTGCCCAGCTGTTGTCACCTAGCCCTTTTCACTTCAATCTCCATTTTCCAGTCTTAAGCTCCACCCACCATTTGAAATCTATTAACTCCATTTACTGGAATAGTGATGGGATACATCTAATTATTTACTTTTTTTTTTTTTAAGCATGAGTCCTTTTTTATTTTGTTTTGAAAGTCAAATATCACTTTTTTTTAAAACACATATTTCTTAAGGATGGCACAGAAATAAAGTGTTTCTGCCTTACAACTAGAGCCAGATTTTGTTCTCGGCACAAAGCTAACTGACATTAATATTAGCCGACATTCCTTTTAAACTGCCTACATGGTATGCTTACTTTGGATATAGCTACCAAATATTTCTGAGATAAGCAAATCTTTGTCACAGGATATAAAGCCAATATTTAATGATTTTTTGCAATGTTGATACGATCAATGAAACGGATGTCCTAAGCGTGCAAAAAAAATCACCTTAAGGGTTTTTCAGTTTGCATGTTTGAGGGAAGGTTTATATCGTCTTTGTATAACACTACAACAAAGGGGTTTTCCTTTCACACAATATCCCAAGTACAGCCAACCCAGTAAGTACCCAAAGAACTTTTGGGGAACCCGTGTGCCTAGGAGCTATTTTTTTAAATGCCCTATTCATTTTTAGTCATGAAACTGAATAGAGCAGAGTGTACATAAGGGAATTGATCCACAAAGTGTTGTCCAAGAGGCTTAAGTACTTTCCATCATTACATGTAGCCGTTAACTCTTGAAGAGTGATACATAATAACATCACCATACTTTTCATTCTCATGATAGCTGCTCTCTGCAGGAGGCTCATATTATCAAAGCTCTAGAGTGCTGATTAGAGACCCAATTTTGTCTTTTGCATCATAATAAATATAGTTCAATGGACAGATGATCCCAGATCCCATATAAGCACTCTTACCCTGAGACACTTAGATAATGTGGGCTCATGTCTAACTTCCCACAACCCTCTGCTGTAAGCTTTTGGCTCCCAACAAGCTATTGTCCCTGACAGTATGGGTGACACTTGGCTGACACTAGACAGCTGATAGGCACCATGACACAGGAGTCTGTTTACTGAATGCAACAGGAATGTCTGGCTTATGATACGGTGCTAGTCACCTTTTATTCAAAATTAGAAGGCTGATCAATTAAGTCATGTTTGTCCATCTAGCAGTGTGCGTCATCCAGCGAAGCTGACTAGCCAGACCTAATGCACTAGCACATCACTCATTAAACTTTAATTATGGGAGAATTCTTATGAAGGATAGCTTCTTTCATTGGCTCCTGTGGGTGGTTTGATTGTTATCACCCATAGCTCAAGGCCTAATAACCTGGCCCAGGTGCATCATCTGACCCTCATAAAATGAGCTGCGATGAGTATAATCTCTATGTTTACATTAGATCATACAAATTAAAGTCATAAATTAATGCTGCTCAAATGGCACCTGAGATGAATCCTTGTTTGTGAATGAGTGAGTGAGTGAGTGAGTGAGTGAGTGTGTGTGAGAGCCAGAGGCTGGTATCTGGGCACCCAGGGCTGGGAGAGATCAGCCACACTCCCATCTCAACGCAGGTGCAAGGTCACACGTGGAGTACAGAACCATTCTTTGTTCACAACTATGCTCTCTCTGATGTAGCTTATCTCAAGCCTGTCCTAAGGGAAGGTTCACACAAACGATAGCAGTTCACACAGTCCCATTCCAGACTGCCATGTGGACCTCAAGTAGACTCAATAACAACACCTGATGCTGTTGTGTTAATAGTCTGAACCTAGGTTCCTCGTATGTATTGAGATATCATGGAAAAATGTAAAAGTTAAATTAATATCCACATTAGGTCAGGGTTTAAACTGAATGTTTTAACTGTGTGTGTGCATGCATGTATATCTTTGAGTTTCCACATTTTTAAATTTCAAACCGTATTCAATTGTAGTGTCTAATTAAATTGTTACTAAAGAGTTTTTATAATCATATCATAGATTTAATTTCTGGATAAAAAATTTGGAAGCTGAAAAATTAATATTGTAGTTTATTTAGTGATTATAAAATTCACAAAAAAAAAATAGATTGTTCTTGAGACCTACACATTTGACCCTGAATTTCCCACACCTAAATTTTTACAACCTCAATGTTCACCACATGAGTACGCATCTACTATACTACACATACTATACCGCTTTATCCTGTATACAGGGTCACGGGGCTCCTGGAGCGTATCCCGTGAGACTTAGAGCATAAGGCAGGGTACACCCTGGACAGGGTGCCAATCCATTGCAGGGAATTCACACATCAACACATTCACACACTTACAAGCTCATTCACACACTAAGAGCAATTTGAGAACGCCAATTAGCCTAATTTGCATGTCTTTGGACTGTGGGAGGAAATCAGAGTGCACAGAGGAAACCCACCAAGCACGATGAGAACATGCAAACTCCATGCACACAGACTCGAGGCCGGAATCGAACCTGGACCCTGGAGCTGCAAGGTGACAGTGCTGACCACTAAGCAACCGTGCCGTCTTACTAGAACACTACATGTTGTATTGTTCGTAGCTCGGAATTTTTCATGATATAAACTCACTGAAATTAGTCTAATATATTATGTTTTATTGTTTATTGATCTTGGAACCCATACTTGGAACACTGGGTGGGAACCCTAAGCTTGGGCCCTGGAGTCTTGAGGCAGCAGTGTTACCCACAGCACATTTTTTCAAGTGTCATGAACTGGGATTCTGGTATTAGTAAATCTGATTTCACTTCCTATATTATATGCTTTTTATATAAGCATTGATGATGATGATGTTATATCAGCTGCTCCCATTTGAAGTCATCACAGTAGATCAAAAATCAAAGCATTCAAAACATTTGATTTTTGGTGCTAGTTTTAACGCCGAATGCCGCAACTGTCAAAACTCTCATATTTTACTCTGGACTTGGGACCCGCACTGTTTGAGGCGGTGGTCATGGGACACTCAGGGAGCTCCTGCATGGCCGACGAGAAGCCTACCACTGAGCCACCAATGCCCTTTGGATGAAATATATAATGAATTTAACTTTGTGCTCTCTTTTATTCCACAGATGGTGCTCCTGGCTCGGTGTGAAGGTCACTGCAGCCACACATCTCGCTCAGACCCTCTGATCTCCTTCAGCTCGGTTCTTAAGCAGCCATTTAAAAGTACATGCTTCTGTTGCCGCCCGCACACCTCTAAACTGAAAGCAGTGCGTCTGCGGTGTTCTGGTGGGACTCGAATAACTGCCACCTACCGGTACATCCTTGCCTGCAGCTGTGAGGAATGCAACTGAACGGTCTTGCCAAGAAGAAAAAAATGGCTACGCCAACTTTTATATGTGTTTCATTGCTGTCCATATTAAACAAACTATTACACGATTCATTAGCAGTACTGGTATGGATGGAGATTAAGCCAGCAGCATAAAAATCAAAGAAAAGGAACTTTCATGAGTGAATTGCACCTATGCCTGGTCTCTGCCAGTTGATTAATTTCTAATGCATTCCACTGCTTTGATCACAGCATGCGAAAAATTATGGATGCCGGCAACAACTTTGCAGTTTAGGGGTGTTTTAAAATGGACTTTAAAATGGTATCATATCCGTTCCGGGCTGGAGACATTCCAACGAAAGTGAGAGAACTCTCGGGAATTGTTCACAGGTTACAGAGATGCCAAGGTAATATCTCTGTTGCAGCTGTTAGGCAATGCAAAGTCAGTGCTCGGACTAAAAATGAGAAATGGCCATTTGATGTAAGTCGGGTCAAATAAAGCATGCACGGTTAAGATCATTATGTTGAACAGGACTGAGATGTCAAAGAATATTAAAGTTCATAATGAAAGAAATACCCATGGGCATGATAAAATCACAAAAGAATGCTGCACTTCCATAAGTTAGCATCAGAATTTCATTAGTTTACAATAAGACAGAGCAGCCTTCTGTAAAAGTCTTTGTCATGCTTTGCTGTAATTATACACTTTGTGAAGTTGCACAGAGTTTGTAATTATGAACAACAACAACAAAAAACCTGACAGCCCTGTTGACTCTACATGTGAATCTAATAAATGACTTCCTTTTGTTTGTACACACTGCTTCACACACTATGCTTCAAGCTGTCTTATTAGACCTACTGTGACCTCATATTATTATCTGGGTGAAGACCAAGTGCAATAGCTACAAGCGTATACTAAGATTGTGATATGCTGTTATTTTCAGTCAGGCCACAGTACCTAATGGCTAATTTGACACAGTATGAAGATGATGCTTGTGAGATCTCTTAATTTCATGCGTGTACTGAAAGGCTTCTTCTGTTAAATATGTAGTGAATAAGGCATTCACTCAAGCAGTTATAATAGCCTAATAGAATATAATGTGCATAATTCAATTCATTCTCCTGAGACAGTCCTCTGTGTTCCTATCTTTTGTCAAAAAGTGAAAAGTGAAAGATACATTATTAATGTGACAAATAGAATATGGTCTCAACAATCCGTCTTTTGAGTTAACCAGTCCATGTCTATGTCCTACACAGCTGACACTCATTCTGCCGTCCAAAGGCTGTCATTGACCAAAGTTTTGCTAAGTGTGAAATACATTATTTATATTACAAAGATATTGCACACACACACACACACACACACACACACACACACACACACACACACACACACACACACACACACACACACGTCAGCGATTATACTCTTTGCAACAAAACAGGCCTGAATAATGCTGTCAGTCATTCAGCCCACAAAAGAGTGCAATATCCTTTAGATCCTCAATAATGGGCAAAGCTTTCAACAGATTTAGATTTTTATTAAACTTTGATATGAGCAGCAATTTTTATTAATTAAACCAAGCAATGAACAGTCTTTAAATAAAGATTACTATGTACATGGATATGATCAACCTGCTTATGCAAAAAAAAAAAAAAAGGAAATGTTTGTTTTTTATAAACGCTATGTTAATAAATGTACAGGAATAGTAATTAAAATGTACTTCTGGTGTCTGATGCTGATACAAATGATCACTGCAAGAGCCCTCTCTACTGGATGCACTGAAAAATGCACAACATAAATGGCTTGCCATCCCCTGAACCTCTTGAATGGGAAGTATTCACTTTAATTTGGGCTCTTTGCAGCATATTCTATGCCTTACGAGGTTAATTTTTATATTCCAGTCTGAGTAAGTCTGGTGAGGTTGAAATAGACCACTCAGTAATGCTATGTGGCTACGGCCCAGCCGAGGCCGGACCACAGGAAGATAAACTGCATACTGCTATTCTTAACTCTGTATCTGGGTGAGGGCCTTCTCTCTACGGGACGTCCTCCAGGATCTGAAGATGTGCTAGCATGGAGTTTTACTGGCTTACTCATTTAAATGAGATCAGCTCTGGATTTGGATTATCTGCACAGTGTTCATTATAGAAACTATAGACTTTTTACATGGTATGCAGCTCACATGCATGCTTTTTCTTTCTTTTTCTTTCTTTCTTTTTTTTTCTTCACACAGTAGCTACTGAATAGCTCAAATCCATCCTTGTGCACACCTCTCAATCTTCTATTGGAAACTGCACTAACAAAGGTGAGAATTTATTTGTATAATGTATAGTATGGACTATTATAAAGTATATACTATATACTACAGTATATACTATCTATATATTATATACTATACAGTATATTATCCTTAGCGCTCAGAGCTGATTTCCAGAGAAACCCCATTAAGGATACACCCTGCAGAGCACATAAAGCTAATCCAACCACAAGAGGGCAAGTGCTTCCAGTTTCACACAAAGAGCAAGGTTATTTAGGATATTACAAAGGATAAAAAGCACAAGACATTACAAAGTTTACATTACAAAGGTTAAAATTTGACAAAACTATATTGCTATATATTGTGTTCTTCCTTAAGGAATAGTCTATACTTTGATGATAAGGCACATAACTCAGTATATACTTTGGGTGGTAGGTACGTAACACTAATTACTGATCACTATCAGATGAGATTCAGACAGATTGTTTAGGATTTGTTCTGAAAGTAATTTTTGTTTAAAATAAACATGCACCTACTGTGATTTTGAGCTACTGAAATGAAGGTGGTGAGATGAATCCTAAAAAGAAATGAAATAGCTCAAATCCCTTCACACTTGTGGCATTTGGCAGACACCCTTATCCATTTTTTTAAATCTCATTTTACATCTGAGCAGTTGAGGGTTAAGGGCCTTGCTCAAGGGCAACTTGGCGCTGCAGGGTTGAACCTGGGACTTTCCGATCAGTAGTCCAATGCCTCAACCCCTGCCTATACAAAAGCCTTATTTATTACCCTTTGATTTGTTGCTTTGATTTGTTGCTCTGGTATGGGTTTTTGCTTTGAGAAAAGGATCCAAGTAAATTCCATTTAGAACAGAAGTTCCTAAATTGGGGTCCGGGGATATCCAGGGTCATGAAGTATAGCCATTGTTTGTTTGGTGGTTGTTTTTTTTTTTTTTTTTTTTTTTTTGCTTGCTTTTGTTGCAGTAGTAGAAATATTTTTTACAATTACCAAAGTTGTATTTTTTTTATCAAGATTTTATATTTATTGTTCGGTTCAACTGGACACTTGATTTTAATAATGTTTAATCCCAGCTTTTAATAACTGCAAAAGAAATAGGCCTATATTATATACCTTAGAACCCTAACCCTTTGAAACATTAACCATCTTTGATAACATAACCTTTGATAAACCCTATTTTAAGAATTTATGGTTAGATTGCATAAGATTCTTCAGAAGTGTACAGTAGGTGAATCAGTGTGAATCAAGAATACTTTTCACTACTTAGAAGATTATACATTCTACAATTTTATAGCCCCAGATACTGAGACTGCAGCTTGTTAGACAAGACACAGAAAGCAAATAAATGTGTAAGGTTTATAAACCACAGTTAAAGGCTACGTGCAAAATTTATTTCACATTTTGTATCATTTGTTCTATCCAAGAATTATAATGCAGCCTATATTAGATAAATTGAGTTAGTGGGAAAATCTGTATAATGCATTGCTTTCAGACTTAACCTGATGATGACAAAAATGTAAGAGATCAGGTCAGAGCAAATAAATAAATAAATAAAAAATCAGGGATAGATTTCAGTCCTTGAGGTCCATTTCTTTTTCAGAGCATTCCTCATGTGAACCAAAAGCACTATTCATAATTTAGACAATAATATATTCTGAGAATTTATTTATAAAAAAATTTTTTTTGGTGTGTGTGTGTGTGTGTGTGTGTGTGTGTGTGTGTGTGTGTGTGTGTGTGATTCACAGTTTGTTGTTTTTGACCAGGTAAAACCTTAGGTTATTTAGTACATACAGTATATGTAAGTCACTACAGTGTTGTCATAGAAATTACAACGTGAAGAGAGGGGGTAGGCAAATAAAATCTTATTAAATAAAAATGTGAAAAATACATTTAAATTTAAACTGGTGTACTGATAATATCCAAGCTAAAGAAACTCCACGATTCTGGCTTTACTGTAAATGATTAACATATGAATTGCGGGGTCTTCGCAGGGGGGCGTGTTGTGGGCGGAACGTGTGGCATATGGGCGGGGCTGTGAGCGGCTCGCGGTGGCTGTGGCGCTTTATTGTGGCTGCGAGCTGCACTGCTCTTCTCTGACACACAGAGAGAGAGAGAGGGGAAGAGAGCGGACAGCGCAGTACAACACCATGGCAGCCAACACGTACGATGTGATAGTGATTGGGGGCGGCATTTCAGGTGAGTGTCAGTAACACGCAGGCAAAAATTAATAATTAAAACTTAATGAAACCTTTGGTAAAAGTTCGCATTGCGCCTGACTGAGGTGGTGCTCTGACAGCTGTGATGCTGGTACTCACGATAACGAGACGTTTTCCACGGGGAGGGACTTTAGCACCTTACAGGCTAACGGGCTTCCTGCATCAGTATCGCTCGAGAATAAACCGAGCACGCTACAGCCAGGTGTGCACGTGAGCCGGGCTGTAATAAAGGCAACAAATGATTAAGGGGGTGATTCATCTACTACGCGAGATTAAACTTTAAAACCAAACTGCTTTATGGCTCCTGTGTGTGAGCAGAGTTCGCTTCCTGTTCCGTGACTCTACCTGTTATGCTGCAGTGGACAGGTGCTGCTGCATCCACAGCGCGCGCGCGCGCACGCACACAGGACCCTCACAGAATCCCCCC
>JAAGKR010006667.1:14093-41599 GCA_011419295.1 Clarias macrocephalus
CCCCCCCCCCCCCCCCCCCCGCGCGAGATGGGTTTGATAGGTTTATATCTTGTTGATGTTTAATTGTCCTAATAAGGGTAGGAATATCTGTCACTTCTGAGTGGGGACATCTGGTTAGTCTGTACAATGTACAAAAAACAGCAGGTTTTAAATGAAAACAGTAAAACGTCTGCTTATGTTTGCTGATGTTGATGGATCTGAGGTACAGGTGACAAGCACATCATTAGTTCACTGTTATTAATTATGCTAATAAAATAACTGAAAATGTATTACAGAAAGCTGTCTCACCAATTATGTTTCACTATAGTGTGTGTTTGTTTTGTTTGTTTGGTTTTGCATTTTTATTGCTCTATTTTGGTTCATCACCTTTTTTTTTAAAAATTAATTAATTAATTATTTTAAAGGAGCTGTGAAGTATAACCAGATTCTGTACGTAAAGCCTGAGCACATTTCCTTTGGTTAGGTTGCATTGCAACCCCATTGCTAATGCGACCTGGCCACATCAGGTTTTTATAGCCAGATGACGGTTTGACAGAATGAACTGTGAGTTACACAACATATTTTGCATATCAGAGGCACAGGGCTATCAGTTATCACACTTGCACTGATTAAAAAAAGTGCATACTCGTCTGTTAAACTTGAGCAACTTTTTTACAATCCATAATTTTATAGCCCTGGGTTTTGACACGGCAGCCTGCTCTACAAGACACAGAAAGGTGTAAGGTTTACAAACCACAGTAAAACGCTATGTGTAAAATCGATCTCACATTTTGTGTTGTTTGTTCTTTCCAAGACTTCTAATGCATCCCACTACAGATAAATCGAGTTAGTAGGAAAGGCTGTGTAATGCTTTGCTTTCAGACTAAACCTGACGATGACAAACATGTATGAGATCAGAGTAGTGCAAAAAAACATTAGGGATAGTTTTCAGTCCCTGAGATCCAGTTCTTTTTCAGAGCATCTAGCAAGATTTAGTTTTCTTTCTTTAAATATTTTACGTGCCTTGTGCCTTCTGATGTAAAAAAAAAAAGGATTCCTTAATATTTATAGGGATAATGGATTATAGTGAACGGTGTTTATGTAACAACCATGAGTTATGGGGGTTATGTCCTTTTTGCGATAAAGAGGAAATTCCATTGCTGTTGTTTAAAATTGATGGCCAGTTCCCACACTGTAAACTAAGCATCCGAAGGAATTCACAGCTCAGTACAGAGGCCCAAGAGTTCAGCGCAACACGTTCATAGTGAAATATATCTGCTGAAAGGTTGTTAGTGTGGATAGACCAGACCCAATCTCCTGCTGATAAACTTGGGCGAAGGTTTTTCCCCCTTGTACAGATGTAATTTCTCTTATCTGCTGAATAGTTGCATAACTACTACACCAGATATTTTGTTGCACTAATGCTAAGAATTAAAGAGTATTATGTTTATTCTAAAGGGAAATATGATATCATACTCTGTTTTACACAGTTTCAAGTGATGTATCTGATAAGAGGTTGGCTAAGACCTGTTATGCTGCGATCAAGTTACGCACAAACAAATGTTCACATATACAGAACATACAGTTTATTGCAGCTTATCATGCACATTGCTCTGTTTTATAAAGTGAATTTCTATTGTCCATACAAAACTTTGGGCTTATTAAATAGTCTAACAAAATTAGAGCGTTAGAGAAAGAGCATATTATCTTATTTAAGATAATATACAATAATCTCTTGTAATATTGTGATTATATCATGCTTGTGACTATGTGTACTGTATGCATAAAATTTCTACACTAAATCTACTATATATAACCTACCAGATATATAGTATATCATGCAGATACAGCTTTTATCTAATATTCACAATATAAAGATGTGTAATTACTGAGACTATTATTGTTGCCTTGTTATTTGTGACAAATCTGCTGTTTTAAGTATTTTATGAACTTCTGATCTCCTGGGATTTTCACACATGATGGTTTCTAGAGTTTACACAGAATGGTACAAAAATCATTTAGTGGGTGACAGTTCTTTGAGTAGAAATGCCTTGTTGATAATAGCTTCAAGGAGAACGACCAAATCAGTTGCAGCATGTGGGAAATATATAGTAACTGATATAATCACTCTTTACAATCATAGTGAGCAGAAAAGCATCTCAGCCTGCACAACACATCAAACCTTCAGGTGAATAGGCTTTAAAAGCAGAAGGCCACATCAGATTCCACTCCTGTCATGGGACAGAAACTGAACAATTAAAGACTGGAATAGTTATAATGTTTTTTCAGCTATCTGTTTTTTTGTGAGTCTGTGTCCATGATAGCCTGATATTTTTCTTGGTTCTTGGCTGCCTGAAGCAGAACTTGATATGGGTGATCTTCTGCTGTTGTTGCCCATCCACCTCAGAGTTTGTGCTGTGCATACAGTACCAAGGCAAGTGTTGAGTGACCCTGATAAATACTTACAGACCCTCTTCTTGCTGGACGTGTTTTGTTTTCTATACCCTTTTTAATAAAAACTTGAGATTGTTGGGTGTGAAGGTTCTGAAATACTGTGCGATTCTGAGAGCATGTTTTCCTCATTCTGATGTTTGATTTGAACATTAACGAAGTCTCTTAACCTGTAGCTGCATGTTTTTTTATTGTCCTGTGATTGTCTGCTTGGATGACTACATAAAATGAGCAGGTATACAAGTGTTCTTGTTAAAGTGACTGTGTGAATATATGTGTGTGTGTGTGTGTGTGTGTGTGTGTGTGTGTGTGTGTGTGTGTGTGTGTGTGTGTGTATACAGTGTTGCAGAATCGGTTTGATAATATGCACATGCAATATTCATGGAAACACAACTAATCGTCCTCAGACAGGCTTGCAATGCATGATATCACAGTGCCCTAAGAGTGCAAAGTTTAGAGAGAAGCCAGCAGGTACTTAAAGAGTTGCAGGATGACATTTACATTCAGCCATTTTGCAGACGCTCTTATCCAGAGCGACTTACATAAATACTTTGAAGTTTCCATTAGATATATCCTTACCATCAGTCAAACACTCTTGGGAAGGATTTTAATGAAAAAATGTTTTAGCTGGGGAGGGGATGCTTAACCCAGATACCGAAAAAACAGATACTGTAGGCCTTTAGTCATTGCTTAAAGATTGTCAGTGACTCGACTGTACAGACACCTAGATGCATGGTTTTCCCCGATCCCTGAGAGATTGTGGGACCAGTCGAGCAGTTTTTGCTCATGTGGTGCAGGGAATGTGGTGCAGTGTGAAGTGTGATAAATGCTTTGAGGTAAGTTGGTGCTGGGTCGTTTTTAGCTTTATAGTCAAGCATCAGTGTTGAATTTGATGTGGGCAGCCACAGGAAAACATTGGAGGGAGCAGAGAAGTGGGGTGGGGTGTGAGAGAAATTAGGATGGTTGAAAGCAAGCCATGCAGTGCAGTTGCCATGCAGTTGCATTACAGATCAGCAGAGGACAAATGGTGCATAGAGGCAGAGCTGCCAGGGGGAATTGCAGTAGTCCAGTCTTGAAATAACAACGAGCACTGAAAAAGCACCTGAATGCCCTGTGTGGAGAGAAATAGACGAATTCTTCTGATGTTATAAAGACATAAACTCGACAAAAGCGAGTAAGGTAAGCGGTGTGAGCGGAAAATGACAGTTGATTGTCCAGAGTTACCCCCGGGTTGCAGGCAGTGACTGAAGGAGTGGTCTTTAGTCGAGGGGAATTTTTGCAGGGCAGTGTTGGCTCAAACGGTTAAGGCTCTGAAGGCTGGGGGCACAAAGTTGCCAATTTTTATCAAGGCCCTATCTGCTCCAGGGGCATTGATTCATGGCTGACCCTGCGCTCTGACACCAGCTTCCTAACTGGGATATGTGGGGAAAATTATTTCACTGCTGTAAGATACATGTGACAAATAACTGGATCTTAATCATAATCATAAGATCCTGACAGGAGGATAAATCACCTGGGATAAAGAGCAGTTTGGTTTTACTGAAATTAAGTTTCAGTTGATGAGCTGCCATCTAGCTTCAGATGTCTGCCAGACATGAAAGCAGGAAAATCAACAATTTATACCAATACACAAAATATACCTTTGCTAAAAAAAGACAGAACTACAGAGATACACAAGCTTTTAGGCAAATCCTAAATCTTTTTCGATCAAGAGACGAAACATAAATAGGACTTTTAAGCAATTAATCGGCTCATATTTGAAAAAAGAAAGGTTATAGGAATAATATCCCCACACCTACAGGGAAGTACGCAGGTGGAGGAGACACTTCAGGAAGGTTGTGCATGGCCTAACTAATCTCCTGACCTGAAACGCAGTTAAAAGTTGTGAATGTTTTGAAATTGTTATACCATCAGAAGAATCTTCATAACCTTGGGGAAAGATGATTTATCAACTGGAAATATATTCGTTAGTGCTATATTTAATTACAAAAGCAATATTGAATACTGAATACATCGTACATGAGTGTACTACATGCAAGAAATCACGTAGAAACTGAGAGCATAGCATCTTTCCTAATAACCTCAAAGGGCTCTACTCTGTAGTTTATGTTTAGGTATTTAGTTTATTAAAGAGTACAGTATTTAACTTATAAATGTGAGTAACACATGTTTAAATCAAAATGCTTATTTCAGTGTGGCTGTTTCAGGTTCGTCTTTTGACATGTAAAGGAGTTTCATAAATAGGGTAATCGTACTTGCTAAGGGATATGATCTGTTCCATGTTTCCATTTTTAATTAAATATGTAAATCAAACCTCAGTACCAATCCAATAGTAACAAACTGACATAAACCGAGCTGTCTCTGTGAATTTCTGTAGTGTACATATGCAAAATATCAGATGTAGAAATATATGGGGATCTGATACCTTTTGGTTGATTAAAATACTCCACTCATTTGTACATACTTATTATTAGGAATAATGAAGTGCGGAAATATTTCTGCACAGCACAGAATGTTGTCTTAATGTCTGCCTTTTTAAAAATACAAAAAAAATCATCTATCCTAAGTGTACCAATACATTTCACCTAAATATAAACTCTCCTAGATAATGAAACACAATGGCTGGGAATTGCACATGCAGTCGGTTGACTCTTGTGTGCCCTGTTTTGTATCCTCCCCTTGCTACTATACCAGTATTCCACTGCCAGGCGGAAATGAAAAAAAAAAAAAAAAACACAGCACAAAGAGACACACAAGATGAATGGAATGTGCATGTTTGAGGGCTTCTTGTTCATTCTAGGTTACGTAAGCTTGAGTGTAACAAGCCTGCACAGCACTTTGTCCCATCCACTCATTTAATTACAGGCAAAATCCCTTTGGCATTGTGCTACATCGCTATGATTATGGATATGTGGGTGTAACTGTGTATTAAAATACTGCATGCAACATTGATGAGGGTACAAAGAAGTTTAAGAAATATATATCCAATAAGAAATATATTTTATTTAAAAAAAACTTATCCAAAAGAGCACACAGGCTGAGTAAGTACATATGGCTGTGGTATAAAGCCTCATATTTCAAAGTTATTTAAGTGGAATTCATATAAAGATTATTGTTTTCTAGTCAGAATTCATGATTATTTCATGCGTTTCTCATAAGAGAGACATTATTCTCCAGAATAATCAGTTTCTGCACAAAGCTGTTATAATAAAGTTGGCTATTTCAAAAAGTGCCAAAAATCAGGCAGTTGTATATTTTTATTGCCCCAGCACACTCAGCACAAATTATGTGATTCTGCAGTATTTGAAGTCAAGTTTGTTGAAATGTAACAGAGCAGGAAGGTTTTATTTTCTACCCCTTGTGTGTGCATAGACTCATGCTGAGATCTTCCACCACAGAAAGTAAGGAGTGGAGTGTTTCATGCCTTATTTGCAATTAATGTTACTATCACAGAGGTTTCATTCACTGTTTTTTGCATATCTGACTATGAAATACGCACTTCTCTAGGAGCTTCTGAGTAAAGTCTAGTCCTTTATAGACAAATATGGATTTCTCTTGTGCTTTCTAACTCAGTGAGTGTTTTATATTAAAAGCAGTTTTTAGGCCTCTATGGGCCTTGAGCTATGTGTCCAGAACACTATGTTTCAGAACCTAGGAGTGAAACATATCAAGGACACTTTGTCTGAATTGGACGTCCCCTGCTCTGATATTCAGGCATGTGATGCAGCCTAAGAAACTGTAAGATTTACACAATTGTGTGACTTCTGTGACTCCAGTGAGTGAAATAGTGAATGAGAACATTACAATATGGCTGGTGATGATTTTCCAGTTTGTCTAATATGGGTCCCTGTATGGACTAGGCTTCTAGGGGACTGGGTAAAATGAACAGTGTGTATGTTATGTCTAGTTTGAGATTTAAGAGGGCTGAGCTGGTTTTTGAGAGGTCCATAGAGCCAAAGGACTGTTTCACATCGAAACACAATGGACGAGTATGACAGTTACTTCTTATCCAAAGGCTGTTGCTCAGTGATATTTCATGAAAGACAGGAATTGTCTAATCCTCAGATAAGATATTTATTTGCTATTAACGGAAGGCAGAAGAAACTCTCTTATCTAAGCTCACCGGGTGATGGACATCATTAGCCTTGGCCCATAGAGCAATTTGTGCCCAGTGCCTCCTGTGACGTATCACTCATAGAGGTGTATTTGCTCATACGCACATAACCAAAGCTTCTTGACTTGATTTCAGCCATGTTTAAAACATTGTGTGTGTCCGGGAGTTCATACCTCCTTATTTTCTGATCCTGGCCATATCTTCATTTTATGATGTTTGTGTCTTGAACCGACTGTGGAAAATGTTTCATAATGATGCAATGACTTTATAATAAACTGCAGATATTGTGCAATTGCCCTAAACTGATTTAACCACAACAGACATTTGAAGCCTTGATGCAGTTTCTTGGATTTTATGTGTTCTTTGACGGTGGTCATTAACATTAACAATGCGTAACTGATGATTTTTAAAAAGCTGAACAAACATTAAACACAAAAGTGGGATCAGACAGTGTTGTCAAGTTTACCATGAGGTTCGTAATCAATATTTACTTTTCCATGTGAATGGAATCAGAATGGCCCAGCACTGAAATATATTTGCAGTGAAAAGGACACAGCTGTGGATTTCTCGGTGTGAGCACAACACCAAATGTTGATTTATATTGTTTAGTTTTGTCTGTAAACATTAAAGTATCAACAGGGATTCATTATTTAATATGTAAGCATTTTCTAAGTGGCAGTGGAAAACTGGCGGTGTTCTCTTTAATGTATGTGACAAAAGCCAAGGACAATAACAGGAGCATGGGAAATGAGGGACAATTGTGAATACACAGCATGTTTTTTTTCTCCTTCATTTCACTACACACGAAAGACATTTGGGGTTGATATCAAATAATTACGGGATAATTTATCAGAATTTCAGCTTTCATTTCCTGACATTAATATTTTGATATCTTAAACAATGCAAAACATGGCACCTTTTGTCAGAACCCAGCCATTTTTAATGTGATCAAAAATATCGGCACATTTGACGAGCAGGTGCTTATTGTTTGCACAGATTGATTGCTTAAACAAGTTGTTGTTTTCTTACGAATAAAATAAAATAATCAAATAATTACTTCAAAGTCCTTTAAATGTCAAATGTTACATTTATTTATAAAGGTTATTTAAACACAACACAATTGATCAAATTGCTGTAAAATCTTAAAATAGCTGCAGACATAATGAACGGATGGTTTGGATGATTGCTGATCTCTGGTGGGGACTTGGCAGTAGCTCCTTTACATAGAAACTGAAACAGCAACTTTGGAAGAGAAAGTTGGGGTATGCCTAAGACTTTAATAAATTTTATACAACAGTTTGTTCCAACCGAGCAATCTGTTTGGATGGGAGGCATGGGACAAGTGCTACTAATGGAGTATAACCCCACTGGGACGTCTAACTATATGTATCACTCCATGTCCCAGGTGTTCTACAATTACACTAAACTACTAATCTCCATTACTTACACTGTCGGTTGCAGCATGGATGAAAGTAGGTCTGTACCTGTCCGCCATAATAATTAAAGAGCAACTGTCTGTCGAACACCACATTCAAAACCAGTCAAAGAATCACTTTCTGCAAGAAAACACATCTGAGAATATTGTCATTATGACGTTATGTCAAAAACATTTTGATTTCTTAATAATTGCTTCTAAGTTGTTCCGAATCGCATCTGGACCATCAGTGTTCTTTCATTTACAGCCACAAAGCTAACTAGCTACTAACACAAGGGTGATTCCCAAATTGCTCCCCAAAATCTGATCAGGAGCACTACTTGGTGTGCGCGTGTGTGTGTGTCACAGGATTGTACAACCTAGCACACCAACTTGCCATTTAATGCTAATTAGGATTGAACCCTGAAACCTGGAATTTAACATTGCTGATATTCTGAAGTGGAATAAGTGTTAATATAAAGAGAAACGTATGAGATTTACATTACTGTTCATCACCTCCGTGTGTTATTCTTTTCACCTTTAGGCTACATATTACTAGTAAAAATTTAAAACTACAAACTAAAACTTTCACCCTCATTAATGACATTAACTGCTGCTCGGTAACTGTCAGCCGTCCGCTCTGGAGCTTAATTAGTTAGTTCTGTCAGTCATGAAAGGATATTTGTTTGGCAGAGTGAAATAATTGGTTAAATAAAGAAACAAATGATATTTTGTTAATAATAATGGATGGTTGCAGAACATATTGCTTAAGTAAAATATGTGACCTTTAAAATTTCTGTTTTTGTACAGCTAAGTCTTTTTGTTCTTATCCTTTATGCCTATATTTTTTATAGCTAAAGTTTTTCTATATTTTATTTCTTATTTTATTCCATAATTTATTTCTTCTTGATAATCTTTTTAAGGTTACCTGCAGTCATATAAGCATTTCACTGCATATTGTGCTGGGTAGGACTGTGTATGTGACAAATAAAATTTGAAATTATGATTTTATTTGAAAATTAAGGATAGGCAAAGCAGCAGCAATAAAAGAACCCAGTTATTTAAAGTTTAAAGCTGGCAGATTCTGTGGTGGTGCAAGTGTAGCTGCTCTGTGAAAACGCGAATTAGCCACATCATCCTCAGTTTTTTCCTCTTACATGATTCTCATTGCTTTAACAGAGCGGCTTGTGACCACGCCATGTCACCACAAAGTCATTTTCCCAAAAATAGTGGCTGTTCAGATGTTGGAGATTTTTATTCATGAAGATGTTGATGTCACTATTATTCACTTCAGTCCAGTAAGCAGTTGCAGGATAAAAACCTGATTAGTCAGCCTATTTAACCCTTATTTTGTCAGACTTTGTTAAAATGGCTTAGCTAAGACGGTTTGCTTTATAATATTAAGGATAGAGGTGTATTCTCTTAAGGTTAATGATTCTTCGTATTAACTAGCTGCAAACCTTTCCTTGTGTTCAGTTACGCTGGTTCTTAATGATGTGCTCAAAGCTTAACAGAAGAGTGTGTGGACCA
The DNA here is from genome assembly GCA_011419295.1 of Clarias macrocephalus. Classification (NCBI taxonomy): domain Eukaryota; kingdom Metazoa; phylum Chordata; class Actinopteri; order Siluriformes; family Clariidae; genus Clarias; species Clarias macrocephalus. Next base: position 23,582 of record JAAGKR010006667.1, read on the forward strand.
AAAGTGTGTGAATCATTGAACACAAAAAAATATCTAAACATTAGTTCGAGCAATTTGTGTGGTATTGCGGAAGGGTTAACTTGCTATAGCATTCGAGTAGTTGAGCATGTAGAGAAGGAAAAGAAAAGCAAAGGTGGTACAGGTCACCCCTGTTTTTCCTGCAGCTTGTTCTGATAACAGGCTTTCGTAATTAAGTCTGAAGCTGGCTAATAAAAGAAATTCTGTTTGGACTTCAATATTAGGATCCATCTGAGTGAGCACTTGAAGTAATTAAGTTTGAATTGAACTTTAAATACCAAGAAACATTCATTTGCAATTGACCTTTGTGTCACTATGAGACAGCTGTGGTGGTTAATGTCAGTGGTGATTATTGTCTCTATCTGAGCACAAAACAGTGAGTATCTTTTTTTAATGATGTGAAGAAAGTGAACTGCTGGTGGAAATTATTTTTTCATCAGCGATGACTTCTAAAACAAGCTTGATGGAAAACAGACGAGTGTGACGTTCACAGAGTTTACATTTGTTTTGATATCTTGGAGCCGCCTGCTGTGTCACCTTTTGTTCTTGATGAATAGTAATAGGCAGTCAGGCCATTCTTACATTTACCCTCGCCAAGCGACCACATCCTTACATTTGCAGTTGCCATGGAAACCTTGGCTGGTTCCACTGCACGCTTGTTTTACAGCAAATGGCCTGCTGTATTGACACTAACAAGAATAAATCCAGATGCTTGTTTAACTGGCTTAGTACAAGAGCAAGTTTTGGATTTTGCATATTTAAGACTGAAAGATTTGTTCTGTTACATTAGCTAATTTTTTGAACCAGTTAAGCAGCATTAATAACACATTTGGCCCATAGATTTTCATTCATTCATATAAGCATATCTGGTTCAACTGGAGTTTAAGGGAGGGGGGGGGGGGAGAGCAACGTTGATTTTATATGCATTTCAATTGGAACTGATGAGGGTAAAGCCACCACATACATTACTAGCCCTATTCATTTGTACATTTTCAGACAGGTTACTTAGTGTGTAGTTTTGTGATTTGACCATTTTGAGTCCATGTCTGGTTCTGTTAAAACCATAGTAACTGACTTTATGATGTTTAATAGCAGAATTCCTAATAAATTTTTACTGTGTTATGAGCTGTTGTGGCTCCAGTATTTTAGCTTACTGTATGTTTGTCACCTTTTCCTGCTTCTTGCTTTTGTGTGTGCAAGAGAGAGAGACAGAGAGAGAAAGACATAGATCAAGGATGGGATATTTGCTTGATTTAAAAGCCTCAAGCTTGTCGCTTCATCCAATTATTGATTAAAGGTCATAGCAGTTAGGTCAGCGTGTGCCTCAGGTGTAGCTGGGTGTTGGAGAAAAGGTGAGCAAGAGAGCATTAAGTCTCGAGAAGAGAACAGAAGGGTGGATCTAAGACGGAGACAGGCAGAAACAGCATGAGAGACACCCATGCCTGAGAGAAGCTCTTTGATCACTGAAAATCCCCTTCAAAATCCCCTTTCCCTTTTTTTCTGTGTATTATGGCAATCCCATTGGAATAATTAACTCTGGCAGAAATTATGAAGGTGAATCAAATGATTTGTGTAAGGCTGTACTCTGTGCACTTTATAGAATTTTCAGTAAAAAAAATTGCACACATTTATGGATAAACATAATACTAATATTCTTAGTCATTTTAAGTATAAGATGACTTGTTTCATTGACTTAATTAACTTAAATGTATGGATATAAGTGCGGACCTGTTGGATCCACCCAGTTACGGCTGCCCAGGGAATCGTGCATGTAAATGACCTGAACCTTCCAGAGGGTTACACAAGTACAGTAACTGTTGTGCAATTGTGCAGCATAGTGCAATTTCATCATGTCCTGCTTTCCATAAATTACTATTTACAGGGTCACTATTGATATCTTTAACTACAACTCAGAAAAGCATTTTATATGCATTGTAACAAACCAAATTTTAAAAAGCCAGGTTCATTACATTGGAGTTGTTTTAAATGCTTTAGACACCTAAACAATTGGTTTCTGAGATAAGGTAAAATCTTAATTACAGCCCCACTAGATGAACAAAACAGGGCTACATGGTATTAATTGGACTGACAAGCAAGAATTTCTGTGCTTTGCTAAAAGCATATATGAACAGATTGACAGCAAAATTAAATAAAAAGCCATTTTCACTCATTTTGGCAAATGATTGTCTACAGGCTCACATGGCTGTCTATAACAAAAACATTTTTGCTGTGTTTGAGAGCCATTGTGCACTTCAGTATTGAAAAATATATATATTTACAAAAGAAAGCCGAGCAGAGAGATAATATTGCAACACTCAGGAGGCAGGCAATCACTCTGTGTACAAGAGACACGGATACACGTGTGTGGAAAACTGCTGTGTTTGATACCTTACGAGACCAGAGACAGTTGGTCAAGTAAATTTAAACCTGTTAAGAGAAAATGACTGATGATGCATTGTTTTATTGTATATACGGTATATACAGTATATATATATATATATGTTATAATCTTCAACTCTCAAAACTCTGTAGATTTTGTTTGCAATGAAGTAAAACACATTTTCCTTTTTGCTGCCAATGATTCACTCCAACAAAACATGACCAAAGCATGAATTTGCTTCATTTTTTACTTTCATAAAAACTCAAGCCAGCCCTATTATTGATATTAAATTGCATAAGTACATGGCTACAAACATGACTACAGGCTGATTTATCCATTGGGACAAAATTGTGGCAGGTGTAGCTATAGTGTTTTGTAAAAACCATTAACCAAAGCCAATCCTGACATAACAAACAGTTTTTATGTAATACTTTGGCATTTACTCTTTTGAACACTCTTGTGACTCACAAAAACTTTCTCACTAAATATTTATAACAACTTGCAATTCTTCTTTACATTTATATATATTTATATATATATATATATATATTTTTTTTTTTTCCCTCAAAAAACGTATTCTTCTGTCAAACTGTGACTATATCATGGAGGGAATACTTGGACATCCAGCGGTATGATGAAAGGGGCTGGTTCATTTGCACAGGTGTGGGCTTCTGCTGAATGATGAGCGAACTGGGCAAAACAAAGAACAGGTTTCCTGCTTTGCTTTCCTAAAAAAAAAAAAAGTATGAGTTGAGTGTTAGATTGAAGTTTCATGTTTTTGCCCATTTATGTTAGAATGTTACAAATTAACTGTTGAGAGCTAATAGTAAGGGTGTATACTGAAGGTGTCACATTATACTGTATGTGCTATTAAAGTGAGGTTTATTGAATCAAGTCCACACAAGCTGAAAGCAGAAAAATCCTATTTATATTAGCCATTGAAAGCACCTGACTAAGCTGTCGGCTGTAAAAAACTTGCATATATTGCATGCAAATCTCAAAAGAGTTGTTAATACCAACTAAATGGTGTGTTTGAGGCTGTATGATCCCTTTGCTAACTGGTGCCTGTACTGTACTTACAGCAGCAGTACATTTTATGAGCCCTTCAGTGCTCTTCATAAATCTTCACTAAAGGGTGTGGTGTTCTGTGGATATATGATAAAGCAGTCTTTTTTTCATATTCCATGGTCTATGGAGATGGTTAAATCATACCATCCTGGGATAATTTACTGACTCTGTCTCCCTGCTGTTAAAAATATCAACGTCAGGAGAGTCAAAAGAGGGGCCTGGTTTGTCAAGTCGCCAACATGTTGTGTACTTCAACCTCAACCAACTGCTGTTACTTTTTTTCCCCCCAGATTGTAGTTTGACTGCTTATGTGCTCTGCTGCATGTCTCACTGGTTAATCCCCTAACACCCAAACACCCAAACACACACACACACACACACACACACACACACACACACACACACACACACACACACACACACACACACACACACACATATATATTGTATATATAGGGTCTTGTCAACTAAGAACATTAACCATAAGAGTTATTTTCTGCATTAATTCAATACCATATATACATGGAGAAAAATTCTGTCTGCTCCATTCTGTTTTGCAGTTATAAAGTGAAAGTTTGTTGTTAAATTAATGATTTTATACTAGTTGATAGTGTGCAGAATATTGGACATTTGTTTGTCCTGTTAATAAGGTGTATATAAATGAAAAATAAAATAATTAATCACAATGTCTTTCTGAACTGGAAGTGTGTGGGGTGGGTATTGAAAGTAAACGGAAAATGAATCCTTTAAGAAGCAAATAATATGTCAGCCATTTATACAGCCAGAGTGCTCTGGGACAGACTGAGCTTGCCTGAACTTGTTGTTTTTTTATACTTAGTTTGACTACTAACCAAAAGGTCTAAAAGATTGAGTTCTGAAATTTTGCTAGAACTGTGACGGACCGAGTTTGGGATGCCCTGAAAGCTGACTGTTTTGACCACGGCCCACACTTACTTGATGAGCACAGCCTAACAAGAATAAATAAAAAGTTAATATAAAAAAGAGAGAGTTTTCCTAACAGCAAGTATGGATCTTCCTCACTGAAGCCCTCTACACACACACACATCACAGTCTTTATATTTTTCTCTTTAAGAATGGCTTCCCTAAAACTAAATGCAGTTTCACATAGAAGTAGAGATTTCACTTCCACTAGAGATTAGCGGAAGGCTGTGTCTGTGGAGACGAGACCTAACTGTCCTAACTCTTGAATTGCTGATGCAGGAGGTCTTATGACGGATTCACACAGAGTTAGCATATAACGTGTGTGTGTGTGTGTGTGTGTGTGTGTGTGTGTGTGTGTGTGTGTGTGTGTGTGTGTGTGTGTGTGTGTAAAACGTGTATCAGCACAGGATTTAAATATACGTAAAGTATATAGAACAGATGTGTTACCACAATGTATGCATTGTTTTTACACTTAAAATTTTACATGTACAGTATGTCAACATGCATTTCATTTTATTCTAAACACTTGAGATTTGTTTCAAGTGTTAGTGGCTGTGCACACAACCATATAAAGTGTAAGTAGACTGTACCTGCGCTAGAACCTGATCAGTAAAATCCCCAGAAGTACTCAGTACAGTGAGAACCCTGATGAGAAGTATCTGTATTTTATTGTTCTGTGTCGTGAACGTATCTAATAACTGCTTTCGGTTTAAAGAATATGATTGTAGAGGGCGCTTCCAGGTGTGTCTTTATACTGAAGAAAAAGTGAAAAGAAATTTGTAGCATAATACAGTCTAGACAAAATAGACTAATAATGGGATCATTTTTGGTGGTTATTATATGGATTATAAAATACAGCAAAATATTTCCAGATGTGTAAACACACACAAACACACACACACACACACACACACACACACACACACACACACACACAGTCTGTAAAAAAAGTGACATTACAAGTTCTGACAGGACAAAAATGCCAGATAATTTCCAGCAATAATTACATACCTAGGGTCACCCCTACTTCTCATGTAAAACTAATCCAGTATGACTGTTTCTTTTCAGCATAAGGAAACGGATCTTCTTGAACATATTAGATTGCTGTAAAACAGCTTATGAATACTTAGCACTGAAATATATGAGTTTTTAAAAGTAACTAACAATGAGTAAATAAAACTTTCGGAGTTGTTTTAACAAAAGTGTAACTCAGGATCCTGGCTTTTGTCTCTACAGGCTTAAGTGCAGCTAAGCTGTTGGTGGAGAGTGGTTTAAACCCAGTGGTGTTGGAAGCCAGGGACCGTGTTGGTGGACGAACTTACACTGTTCAGGTAAGATGGTATAATGAAGGGAAGTGGTGTAAATGTGGTTTATTACATCTGTATGACTAGATCATGTGATTTGTTTGGAAAACTTCACTGAAGGCATGGAAACTGTTTGGATTTATAATTAAGGTCTATCATCCCCTATGTCCTACAAAATCATTTGCAAGGTCATACTGACTTATTAATTTGCTTTGTGCCTCAGAATAAACATGCCAAATGGGTGGATTTGGGCGGAGCATACATCGGGCCCACTCAAAACAGGATACTGCGTCTGGCCAAGGAGTACGGGGTTCAGACTTACAAAGTCAACGAAGAAGAGTCCCTAGTTCACTATGTTAATGTAAGTAGAAAAGTATGCCTCCGCCTTCAATGAAAGCCAAGTGTTGATGGGTAAGAGAGGAAACAAGGCAATTTTTAGCTAAAAATGCCGTTTTGAAAAATTTACGATTTTCATAAGAAAAAATATGCTGTTCATCCAACATGGATATGCAGTTGTAGTGCACACAATCTCGCTAGGCTTGAGCTCTCTCTATTTGTCTTATAAAGCCTCAGAGGCTTGTTTAGCATTATAGTGTGCCAGAGCCTGGAGATGCTAATCAGTGCCTGAAGGAAGTGTGTAATATGGTTTCTCCTGCTCAGAGTGGACACAGAGGAAGGAAGGGAAAACAGCAGCCACCCCACCCCTCTTTGCCTCTTATATCCAATTTGAGCGGACGCGTCTCTGCCTTCAGCGCACACATTCTGCATACCCTTATTAGATTTCCCTGTGGATTCAGCTCCTCCGTGGCTCTGGCTATAATATGGAGCTATAAATCACAGACATCTGAGAAATGGTGCCCGTACTGATTAATTTAATTTGTACATATAATGTACACATGTGGTACGAATATATTTGTATAATGCATGCTCTCGAGTCGAGAGGAAAAACAACCAGTTATGTGCACAAATGAACATGCATGAAGAGAGTGTGTACACATGAGTGAAAGGTCACAGAGAAAATCCGGCAGAGGATGTCAGAGGAGGCTGGTCGAAAATCTAGGGGGCATATTCACTGCGCCGCAAATGTGAAGTCATTCATAAGCCTAAATCAACATGCTGCTGCAAATCACATGCAGTAAGGCAAGTTTCCACCATGGGTCAGTGCTTATCCCATTCCATGCTTGTGCTGCACGTCAGTACCAGCATGCATCTGCACATTGCCGGAGTTCTTCTACTCATCAGGACACACAAATAAAGATTCCTTCCTGCGTGCAATGCTTGTAAACTGTTGAATGGTATTCGTACATATACAGTGCAAAATCATCTTTGTGTTATTGCTCCTGTTCTTTTTTTTTTTTTACGAGTTGTTTTTCTGATTGATTCATTTTGACAGAAGCATTCCTCGCTATCATGTCCGCTCCTCTCTGATGCGATTTGTCAGTTGATTCCTGCAGGCAGAATTACTTTCACACAAAAAATCTAGAGGCAGTGACAAATCATGCAGTCAAAGAATTATAATTTAGGCTTACATGAATATAAAAGACATATGTTTGAAAAAATGCTTAATGAGGCTGTTTCAATTCAAATTTAAAATGGAAAAGCCATGCATTATTCCACCCACAGACCCTGAAAAAGTCTGATTGAGACCTCAAAGAGTAGTATTGCTTTTGACATGACCTATTGCTTAGGAGCAGCGCAGCAGCCTGAATAGCCACTACTGCATGTATACAATTAGGGTTTTTTTTTTTTCAAGTAAGCTCATGTTTCTTGTATTTACAGCGTCCATCTGAACCTTGTTTATGACCCGTGCCTCCCTGCATATGATGAAATATTTTAGTATGTATGTGCACATGTGCACGTGTGTTTTCTTTGAATCCACTCTGAGGCACTCTTCCTGTGCCCTCGCCTTGGCTACGGTTCCTATCAAAATGTGATTGCTATCAGTTCTGAAAAAGGCTGGCTCGCCCCCCTCTCTACCCTCCCCCCTCTGTATCTCTCTGCTTGTCCCTGTGTTTAGTAAAAGGGGTGTTGCCCTTCATTTCACAACCAGACTCTGGAGACAGAATTCATCCAATGCAAACATTTAGAGCATTTACTTAGTTTGTAAGCTTCATCCTCTCTATAGAGATTTTTTGAACATGATGTGGATAACTGTTAAAGGTCACCAGGACTATTTATGAAAAACACTTAATTGCATAATAAGCCCCAGAAAGATCCATGACGTGTGTGTGTGTGTGTGTGTGTGTGTGTGTGTGTGTGTGTGTGTGTGTGTGTGTGTGTGTGTGTGTGTGTGTGTGAGGAATTTTACAAACAAGTAATAGGGCAGGACATTGCACTGAGATGATGCACTGTACACCCAGTTTTTTTTTCCTGGTTTATTCTGTATTTCAAGAAATGTTTATTAAACCGTTTAAACTGTGGCTTAAAGAGTATTTACTTATAATTTACTTGGGAGATATTTTGAGCTGGTCCGTCTGTTTATTTTCCAGTAAAAATCTTTTTGACTGATACTATACTTTTTGTCCTTTACCTCGTGAACCTCTATTAGGGAGTATTTATCATTAGAAACTTCAAAGCCACTCTGATCAAAGGCATCTACAGAAACCAAATGCAGAAAATGTAGTATTGTATTATCCTGTATCATAAATTAACCTACTAAAGAGCCACATTAGGCTCTTTAGTTCTTATACTTACTTATTTTTTTGAAACGTCATCATGAAAGCTTCACTATCAGTATGGTGTTTGAAGTTTGGCTTCATTGCTTTATTGCACAGACTGCTACGATGCCACAGTAATGTTGAAAGCTTTATGACTGCCTTTTTACTGCAGCAGTTACTCAAAGCTCAAACCCTGGCTCACGTCCACACAATGAACTGAGCATTTTGTTGTAAGGGTGTACATCTGAGGAAACCATTCAGACTAATCAGCTTTTCTATAGCTCTAATCCTAAATCCTGGCCAGGTTTGTCCTATCAACCTCCTACCAAACTGTCTGCTCGCGCAAGTTCAGCACATCAGGGATTAATAAAGATAAAGATTAAAGGTTGTGTAGTGAAGTTTGCAGAGACAGTGTGCGGACACAAGAAGCAGAGAGGCTCAGCTCATACTGTGGCTGGAAGAAAAGAGAAAAGAAAAGGCACACGTCGTCTCTCATCTGTCTGTGCATTAGCCTTACTTCTGTCACCATGGGAACAGACCTGTTGCGGGATGGCGAGTGAGCTACTGTGTTCTAATGCAACACGCTGACCTTCGTGCACACACGCATGCACACACAAACGCACCCCTTATAATTAAACAGATAAACATGATGGTTTTTCTTCTTGCTGCTTTCTAGGCACAGTCATTGCCTGTGCGGCACGTTGTTGCATTTACTATAAAGTCTGCTTAATATTCTGATCAATAATCCAATGTGACGGATAATCAGCTCTGATCATAAGCTTTGCACATACTTGGCTGGTTGGACGATGCTTTCCTTTTATTGTTCCAATTAGCTTTTTTGGGCATTCTTCTATTATTTGCAGATCCATTTCTCTGTGCTAAGCTCTGTGACCATCTTACCATTCCTTTAGGACCATGCTTTACAGTTTTCTAAAGCATGTTCCTCAGACTGCACTGTAAAAAAAAATAGCACACTCAATAAATAACTGATCGGAAGTCGAACAGTGGTGTAATACTCACTCCTGATCTCTCTAACCTCTTTATCAGTGACCCTGTTACAAGGTTATATAGCTTGAGCAATTCTTGAAGCCATATTAGAGTGGATCATGGATTAGGGGAAATTTATCTCCTCTGGTGTACTCAGATCTTGAATCTGTGGTCAAATATTAATCAATCAGCCATAAATGCATTTATTTAAGAGTCCCTGTGCAGCAAAGCAATTCAGGTATGAAGTAATGTCTGCTTACTGTTACCCCATCGGCCAGCTATGGACCATGTTGTCATTCTGACTAAGCATTTCCACTACTGTGAGAATAAAACACTGTGTGAACAGGGATCCTGTGTCATATTGCTGCTATGTGCCAAAGTGAAATATTTTTTGTTTATGGTAATGAAGTCTTATAGACGTAGCTCTAATTTCTTAAGGACCTATAATCATTTGAAAGCCCTTAAAGTGGCAAAGTAATTGGCAAATTATATGCCAAAATTACGTGACTTCCTGTGTTGTTTTCAAAACTTTACACTTAATAGGATCTAATTACGTCTGATCTCAAATCGTGAAATGCAATATAGGCTAAGAAAAAAATAACCCCCGCTTTTTTATTTGCTTATTTCAATACAAACCATGAAAAATACAGTGATGAATATTTTAGGCAGACGAAAGGTTTTCCAATCCAAAGCATGACTGTAATTGCAATTATGATGCATGGCGATTACAAAGACATTACGTCAAACAATGACGTGTTGTGATTTGTCATTTTAGTTTTATGGTAGCGTATAGAGGTGCAAAACAATTCTCATGATGTTTGCTTCATGCCTTCTAGGGGAAGTCATATCCATTCAAGGGATCCTTTCCCCCAATGTGGAACCCTTTCGCTCTGATGGATTATAACAACCTCTGGAGGACAATGGACAACATGGGTATGGAGGTAAAGTCAACTCCAGTTTGCTGGAACAGGAATCCTCTATTAGGCCTAAACATCATATGGAAACTCAGATTAATTGGTTTGACAGTTACTTGGCTTTCAAATGAGATTTTTTTAATATTCAAAAAACATTGATATTGTTATGACCTTCATGTTAACTGATAGTAACTGTATGCCTCAGATCCCAAGAGAAGCTCCATGGAGGGCACCACATGCTCTAGAGTGGGACAACATGACCATGAAAGAGTTCTTGGACAAGGTTTGCTGGACAAGGTAGTGTTGAAACCACCAGAAAACAGTGCTAAAAGAAGAATCATCAGTGGTGTTTTTACAAGACAGATATTCTTCTTGTAACTACAAACATTGTCCTTTTTGACATCTTCACACAGCACTGCCCGCCGCTTTGCCACGCTGTTCGTGAATGTGAACGTGACCTCAGAACCTCATGAGGTTTCCGCTCTCTGGTTCCTCTGGTATGTCAAACAGTGCGGGGGCACCATGAGAATCTTCTCCACCAGTAATGGAGGCCAGGTAAGTCATACCAGCTCAGAAGATCATCAAATATTAACACATTGACATCAGTCTCTGAAATAGTGCTTTATAAAAAGGAATAGAATAACAAAGGGTTCTCCTTGAGACTAGAATTTTTTGCTTTGCCTAGAAATGGGTGTGATTTCTGTCATGTCTGTTCGGTGTGCTTACACTCATCCTCCTGTTCATCTCTGATACTGATTACAGTGCTGTCAGGTAACATTGTGCGCATCACATTACAGTATGTGTTGTTGTGAAGAGATGGCACTTTAGAAATGCAGGTGCATGCTAGAGCTAATGGGCATTGAGTCGAGGATTCTGCATCATAACCTAAAATCCTGTAATCAGCACCTCTCTCCATTCTTTACCCTTAATTTAGTTAATCATGGTGCGCACAATGGGGGGTTTTGAGAGATGGAGGACAGCCATTTGTTGGCATTGATAAAATAATGAATGCTCAGCTGCCATAGCTACAGAGGAAGGGAGCACACTGGGGTAATTAGAGAACTTTATTATGAGGTTCTGAGTGATTTCCTACTGTCTGGCCCCCTTTAAAAATAGGCTGCTCTATGTTGAATATTGCAGTGATTTGTATTTTTGGTGTGTGTGTGTGTGTGTGTGTGTGTGTGTGTGTGTGTGTGTGTGTGTGTGTGTGTGTCTGTGTGTATGTGTGTGTGTGTGTGTGCGTGTGTTTGCTTAGTCAGTGATCGATGTGCAGTCTGAGAGGGGAGGCCAATGTTTTATGGCCTAAAAAAAGATACACATACAGGGGATCAGATCATCCACATAGTTAGCAAGGATCGCTGATTTTAGGGTTATTAAGACCTTCTGTATTAATCTGCATATAATTTAAAACTGTTCAAAAGATTCACTCTATTAAACCAGTTTCAAATCTGCATTGTGGCAGTTTATACTGTTAAAATTGGCAGCACAGTGGCTTAGTGGTTAGCACTGTCACCTTGCACCACCAGGTCCTGGATTTGATTCCCACGTCGTGTCTGTGTGCATGTTCTCCCAGTGCTTGGTGTGTTTTTTTTTCCAGTTTCCCCAGTTTCCTTCCGCAATTCAAACACAAGCAGATTAGACTAATTGGTACAAAGTGAGAACAAATAAAATGGTCTCCATTGGCCTCCCCTAGTTGGACTCTAGAAGTTGGATGTATACTTAAAAGTGCTATAAAAATTAAGTTAAAATGTAATTATTGGAGCTGCTATAAAGCCTTAATAATTCTATGTAAGGAAACATGATAATTCATAGTATCATGAACAGAACATAGACAACGCTGGGATTTTTTAGATGTTTTAATTTTTTTTGGCCTCAACAGCACTGTGACCATGATTTCACTCAGGTCTTTGAAATATGGAGCCACCTGTTGGTAAATAAAGGAAGTGCTCACCTAATTGATGTATTATCATCCGCACCTATTTGCTGACTAGAAGGAGAACTAGACAGAAAAAGTTCCAGGGGCAAAAAATGAAAGCAAAAAATATATATATACAGACAGTAGATTATGGGTATTAATTGCAAGGCCTCAATTTGTTCCTGTGTTTCTGTTGAATTAGCATTGTGTTTTTTTCCCCCAGGAACGTAAGTTTGTTGGAGGGGCAAATCAGATCAGTGAGTGCATGGCCAGAGAGCTGGGAGAAAAAGTCAAGCTTCAAAGCGCTGTCCACAGTATCGACCAGAGTGGAGACATGGTGGAAGTCAAGACTGTCAATGAGGAGACCTATAAGGTAAGAAATTTTAATTCAGTGCTTTTAAAGAGGTTTCTACATGCACACATTTTATAGGCGACATGTCTCTTACTTTTACAATTCACTAGCCTACACTTTTTAGATTACATTAGTATTTGTCTTTTCTGTATTTTGAATATGATCATTTCTGCTTTTGCTGTAACTTGTATTACATATGAACATAATTACCTGTAACTTTAGTATATTTAAGTACATTTGTGCTTGAAGTTGTTTTATTTAATAATAAATGCACCACAGTAGAATACAGTGGAACCCTGAATTACGATCATAATTCGTTCCAGAAGTGGGCTCGTATTTCAAAACACTCATAAACCAAATTAAATTTTCCCATAAGAAATAATGGAAACACCAATTATTCGTTCCACAGCCCAAAAAAATAAATACATAAAAATAATTAACACAAAATATACAGTAAAAATAAAACAAATTAACCTGCACTTTACCTTTAAAAGAAACAGACAGATAAGTGTTTCCGGCACTATGTGTGTGTGTTTGTGTATGTGTGAAGCTAAAGTAAGGAGCCCCTCCCCTCTCCCTCATCTCGTTTCACACACACACGCACAACAGAAAAATAAACAATAAATCTCTTTAACGATACTCAACTGAGTGACACACTGATGGAATCACTGATGTAAAGTAAAAATAAAAAAGCAAATTAACCAGCACTTTACCTTTGAAAAGAATCACAACAGAGCAGTGTTTCTGTGTAGAGCGGAGAGAGAGAGAGAGAAAGAGTGTGTGTGTGTGTGTGTCTGTGAAGGGGCATGGTGTCCAATGACCCGCGCGTACACAGACATAAAGTGCAGGCTGATACAGAGAGAGAAAATGGATCTTTAACCTCTCTAATGAGACTTGCTTTTGCTTTACACGCGCACACACGTGTGTTATAATAAACAGTACACACGCACTGTACACACACGCATGCAGACACAAGATAAAATATTGTTACTCGCTATCCGAGGTTCCACTGTACATTTTTAGGTTTGGAGAATAAAATGTGGATAAAAATTGCAGCATGTTTTGTGTACATGTAACTATGTAAGCTTGTGGGATTGTGGCCACTAAGCTGCTCTTCATCTCTCTGCCCTGTCCACATCCTCTTTCTCCTGCTAATGCTCATTAAGAGCTACTGCAGAGGGCATTATCCTGTTGACCCAAGCTGGAAGGTCTTCTCATCTACTAGGAACCCTAGAATGCCATCATACTCCATAGTTTTGTAGAATGATTTATCATAAAGCTGGAGAACACTTTTTTTTAGATGTCTTGGAATCTATTGTGTAATTGGAGTTTGACAATTTGTGTTCATGTACTGATTAACTGGTTTATTAGTCATTTTAAGTAGTCACATTTCAAGTGAGAACTAGCATAGAACATAAAGTTTCCAGAGTTTTTGTCTATTAACATATTGATTTATTTCTTCTAAACTGTAAGCCACATGTGCTATCCTATGAGGAATAATGTATCATAGTCTTAAACTAATGTTACATCTTTAAAGTGCATGGTTGAGTGGATATACAGTGTGGATAAAAAATGTAAACACGCATAAACAGTTATCTGTTCCTTTTTTTAAAACTCTAATTGAATTATATCAGCAATGTGTAGTATTATGTTTTCTCTAAATATGTCAGTAGTTGCACCATTTGATGTTTATATAAATTTAGTAATAAAAAAATTCTACATATATTTTTCATACATTTTTGGCCCACATTGTATAATGCTTTTAAATGCCTGACTTAATCTTGTTTAAACTGAATAAGTCTGCACCTAAGCTGGTTTGAGCTTATGGACTTGTTGTCTTGGTAACAAGTCTGACAACAGTTCCAGACAAATCCAGAATCTTTCCAAATCATCAACCATCTAATCCAGCTAAATCAGTACTCCATATACATGCTGCTTCTTGCAGGTTGTGCTTATTTTTAAGCTTAGATAATTAGTCATGGAATCATTTTTTTTTTTTTTTTTTTGCTGTAGGCGAAATATGTTATTGTTGCCATACCACCAGGGATGAATCTGAAGATCCACTATACCCCTGAACTTCCTCCACTGAGGAATCAACTTATCCACAGAGTACCAATGGGCTCGGTCATCAAATGCATGGTCTACTACCGGGAGAACTTCTGGAGGAAGAAGGGTAATCTATCACTTCAATAAGCAGTTTTGAGTCCCCTATCACCCAAGAAACAAAATACAAATATGGAAAAAAATTAATGGCTATAACACTTAGAGGTGCAGTGAATATTATTGTTATACCAAAGAGTGCCATATATTTGACAGCAAGTGAGCCATCAGTTCTCGAAATTGGTGAATTGGAAGCAGAAAAAAATTGACAAGTATAAGGATCTGAGTGACTTACAATGGTCAGAATATTATGGTTAGATGGTAATATAACCAAAATAGCAGGTCCTGTGAGGTGAGGTGTTCCCAGTGTGTAGTGGTCAGTACCTACCAAAGGTGGTCCATGGAAGGAGACTACTGTACTGTTGTGGACAGTGGATGTGATGGACAAACAATTGCTCCTTGGAGGCCCTATCTCACAACTTACAAGACTTAAAGCATTTACTGGTAAAATCTTGGTGGCAGATACAACAGCACACATTCCATAGGTCGTGTGGAGCCTCAATCTATCAGAGCTGTTTTGGTGGCACAAACAGGTCCTTTATAATATCACGCAGGTCAAAAAATATGCCTTATATGCTCAGTCTGGTGTTCCCTCTTCCCAATCCCAATTTTGCCCTTTTCAGACATTTTTCTTGGTTCAAACCCATAAACTTAAAGAACCGACAGTTTGTTTTCTGCCTGATATACCCCACTGTGTACATTTATAACCTAGTAGTCATGCATTATGTAAAACAACTATATGTAAACAACCCGTTGCACGGTCTACTTAACCTTTTTAAGAAATTATTCATTATTTATGGTGTGTTACCAGGTGAATTAGAACTCAGGAGACAGAAGTAGTACACCTCAGATGAGTTTTAATAGTACAGAAACTTTTTTTTTTCAGCCATGAAAATTCTCAAATCCTAAATCACAAAAATAGACAAATGGCATTTAGCACCACTGTTCATAGCTTTCCTAACCACTGCCTAGAGATGGAAGTTCTCTCTCTACTTTCACTATTGCTCAGCCTCTTCACTAGTCTGTTTATATTACTAGTAATTCCAGATGGCAGCTTGTACTTTAATCAGTTTTTCTTGAGGGTAGTTAAGAGAAAAGAGAGGAGAGTGTAATGAGTGGCATGAGTCTAGGTGCTGAGCTTTCAGGGCCAGGAAATCTCAATTGGCCAAATGCCAACAATAAAAAAACCTGAGGCACTGATACAAATATTGGTGGCTTATAGCGACACTCGTGAAAGCCACACAATTATATTTGTAGGCTGGATAAAAAATTAATTTAATAATTATTCGGTGTTAACTCTTATTGTTCTTCATATTGGCTCTGCTGATTAAGGTTTAGATTGAATTTGTTCTGGGTATGTCTGTCACAATTAGTTTTGCCTGTTGTGTTCATGGTGATAATGTGAAAATCAGCTTGGCTACATTAGACATTGTGTTTATGGTGTATGTGTTTAAAAGTGCTGTTTTATTCCAGGCTACTGTGGAACCATGGTGATCGAAGATGAGGACTCTCCTATTGGCCTGACTCTGGATGACACGAAGCCTGATGGAACAGTGCCAGCCATTATGGGGTAAAACTTGCTGCAATCACTAATAGGGGACAGTGCACTTTCCCCCACTGTGAACAGAAACACATGTTGTTTGTAGACACAGCTGGCTAAAAAAATGTTTAGCTGACCACACCTTTTCCGTTCTTGCAGTTTCATCCTTGCACGCAAAAGCAGGAGGCTGGCTGGACTCACCAGGGAAGAAAGGTAAATATTTGTTGGAAACGGACTATTTTTTTTTCTTTTCTTTTTGAAGCTTTTCTCGTCTGTAATCACAGCTGACCTGAGATGTGGAATTTTACCCTCATAGAAAGAAGAGGATCTGTGAGATCTATGCACGTGTCTTAGGCACTGAGGAAGCTTTGCATGTGAGTTTCTGTTCTTCATTAATTTATTTATGCATCAGAGTGTTCTCTGTCCAGCTGACCACAGCCAAATAACTATTTACTCTTTTAAGGTCCTGTTGCATGCCGTGGTGAAATAAGTACTAACCTGCTTTTTCTCAAAGTATAGTGGAGAAGAATCAAGTAGTGATGAATTATGTTTAGATTAAGCCAAAAAAAATTGTTAAATCTAAACACTGGAAAGTAGTTATCAAAATAACTATTTGTCTTTTCTAGCTGGTGTTTTTTTTTAAATATCTGCTTAATAAGAATTGCATGTGAAAAGAACATGAACTCTTCATGCAAAAATTCAAAAGGATTTATTCCAAATATTACCGCCTCACAATGAACCAATTTATTTATTTATTTTTTCTTTCTAAAAAATCAAATAAGAAATGTCATGAGGCAGGAAGCAAGCTCATTCTTTTTATGTATGCAAACTGAAATGATTTCTAATCTGAATATTATTGCAGAACTGACAAGTTCATGAATCATGTTCTATAATAAAAATGTAAGTTAAAAAATACACCTGAGAGCAATTTGGAGTATTTTACACATGCAAGCAGGATAGCATCTACTTATATTACAAGAATGCAGCTGTAGGAAGAAGTGAGCACAGTGCTAGTACTAGTTGTGTATATACTGTAGATAATACTTTGTAGAATTCTAAAATGTGATGTATAGGAGTGATTTCCAACCTAGCTCTTGGTGACTCTTGTGTGGTTCCTATTTTTGTTTAATCCTATCTTAGTTCACCTTAGTTTAATAATAAAAATAGTGAAACTGAGAAATTTCATACAAAAAGTCAACCATACATTGAAGAAAAAAAAGGCACAGGATTCTCAACAAACTATACTGATGCACTAAAATACTACATCTGCATATATTGACGAAGCCTTGACTTGTAAATTAAACTTTAAAATCCAAAGCACAAAGAGGAATCAAAAGAATCATAACTACAAAAAAAGAGGAAAAGAAAGTGAGAGGAAAGGACCAGTAAAAAATGTCAATAATAATTAATGTTTAATATTTTTTTCATAATTCCTATTTCCTATTACTGCTGTTTGTAGTCATAAATTATTGTATGTTCCGAAGAACACAACATACAAGATGTATATTGTCAGCAGTATTAAATTTGAGCCATGATTGAACTTGATGAAAAAATGTCTTTTTTTCCCCAGCCTGTGCACTATGAGGAAAAGAACTGGTGTGAGGATGAATACTCTGGTGGCTGCTATACGACCAGCATGCCCCCCGGAGTCCTCACCCAGTATGGCAAGTAAGTAGACTTCCAAGACTTCATCTGGCATTACTCTCCACTTCCGGCCTTTCATTAAATTTCCCGTCTGGAGTGAATTGTCCCAAATTACATTGCTCTAGATTCACCACAAG
>JAAGKR010006668.1:0-29893 GCA_011419295.1 Clarias macrocephalus
TTGGATCACAGAGGTCTCGGATCAGTGGGTAAGTTTCATGTGTAACAGTAAGGGGTCATGGCTTGGAGGGTCTCTTGTTATATGGCCCAAAAGAATGTTGATGGATCTTAACAAATCGTGGTCCATTACCCCAGGACCAACAGGAGGGCTACAGAGATGAGGGGTTATTGCCGGACAAATAGGTTGAAGTAACAAGCAGGATGAGATAAGGAATTTGATGGAAACCTGTGTGACCAAGGGAAGAGCATGAAGCGATGCACCCATCACGCATAGTGTCCACTGTACAAGCCTTGTTACGCATTCATAAATTTGTGACATAAACTTATATATTTTTAATTGCATACATTGCGTCAGTATTTAATCATTTTGTGGAGAATTGGCATTTAATCTTTTTTTTTTTCAGATGGTAAAGTAAGTGGTAAAATGGACACACACACACACAAGATGGTCACCGGTTTGTTTTCCCATCATTAGGATGTATTGATCTGTCAGTCCCATCAGAAATAAACCCGACACTGAGAAGACTCTTTTTTTTTTTTTTAAACAGGCAAAACATTTTTATTTCTCCTCATTCTAATTTTTTTAAAGTGTTTTCTTTAGAAAATTATTGTTTTTATTAGTCGATGGAAGATCTTGTGCAAGAATAAAATAAAACTGTATCTAATCTTAAAGTAACCGTAGTTAAGCTTGCAAGGACTTTCACTTCTTTAAAATCAGTGGATGGAGAAAGCAGAAAGGAGAACGGAGAAAGGAGTGCAATTGCGGTGTGTGTGTGTGTGTGTGTGTGTGTGTGTGTGTGTGTGTGAGTGTGTGTGAGCGTGTTTGTGGTTAAGCTGCCTAAATAGGGGCAATAAAATTCAGTGTCTGTTGGTGACCCATTTGTGGTTGTCCAATCATACCTACTCTCGTGGCCTGAGACTATGTGGGCTGCCACCTCCTGTTCCCCCTGATATACTGTTTCATAACCCCCTGTGTCTGTTTGTTGGGCATTGTGGGTAAGATTCACAGTAAAAACCTTATATGACACCATGCTCACAGACGCATCAAACTCTTTTCTTATTAAAGAATCTAATATGAACTCTGTGACAAGAGCTGTGTTATGGATCATGCTAATGTTTGGAGTTGTTATATGTCCAAGCTTACTATAGTCGTAGTAATCTCTCAAGCTTAAGATATTGCTGAGATAAATGCTAGGAGGTGGAAGCCTGAAAGAAGAAGAAAAACCTCAAGATTTCTTAAGATCTTCTCTCAAGATACAGCAGCTCTGTAAGGGTCTTGCAAGAGGAAGTCAAGAGATCGAACCTCATCCTGGAACTGTAGCGGCCACTGTAGAAAGAAAAACCGTCTGCCAGCAAGTACGTGCAGCAACTCGGACAGGGACAGTTAGTGACATCATTAGCACCTTGATTGTGGTGTGGTACGTGCCGTGGTTACTTGCACCTCTGAAGTATATGAGAAATGCTTGGGTCATGGATATTAGATGCTCTGCCTATGTTAAAGAAGCACATCATACTTGCTACAAGCAAGGAACATTCAGGCTAAATTTGACCAACCTGGTGGCCAATCTTCATTGATTGCACATTCCACCAGTAAGAGCAGAGTGTGAAGGAATAATTAGCAGAGTAATATGACAGTTTTGCTTAAAATACTGCAATCCACACAACATTATGAGTGACATATCAGAGTTCAAAAGAGGACAAATTGTTGGTGCGCGTCTCGTTGGCACATCTTTGACCAAGACAGCGAGTCTTTGTGATGTATTGAGAGCCAAAGTATCCAGGGTAGCGTCAGCATACCACCAAGAAGGACGAACCACATCCAACAGGAGTAACTGTGGACGCAAGAGGAAGCCGTCTGAAAGGGATGTCCGGGTGCTGACCCGCAGTGTATCCAAAAAACATAAAACCACAGCTGCCCAACTCACTGCAGGATTAAATGTGCACCTCAACTCTCCTGTTTCCACCAAAACTGTTTGTCAGGAGCTCCACAGGGTCAATGTACATGGCCGAAAATCTCGAGCTGTGGACAATGTGAAACACGTATTGCTCTCTGATGAGTCCAAGTTCACTGTCTTTCCCACATCCGGGAGAGTTACGGTGTGGAGACGCCCCAATGAAGCAACTGTACCACCCAGACTGTTGCATGTCCAGAGTGAAGCATGGGGGTGGATCAGTGATGGTTTGGGCTGCAATATCATGCCATTCCCGAGGTCCAATACTTGTGCTAGATGGGCGCCTCACTGCCAAGGACTACCGAACCATTCTGGAGGACCATGTGCACCCAGTGGTTCAAACATTGTATCCTGAAGGCGGTGCCGTGTATCAGGATGATAATGCACCAGTACACACAGCAAGACTTGTCACAGAGTAAAAGTGAAGTTGAACATCTCATATGGCCTGCACAGTCACCAGATCTAAATATTATTGAGCCACTTTGGGGTGTTTTGGAGGAGCGAGTCAGGAAACGTTTTCCTCCATCAGCATCACTTAGTGACCTGGACACTATTCTGCAAGACGAACGGCTCAACATCCCTCTGGCCGCTGTGCAGGACTTGTATCTGTCATCCCCAAGACGAATTGATGCTGTATTGGCCGCAAAGGGATTCCATTGTCCAACCCCTGTAAGTCACAGAGCCAAGGTATATAAGGAGGTCTGAAACACTTTTTATTCAGTCATTCAGTTCAGTTTCCTTTGGAACCCTTTTTGTGCTTAGTTATCCACATCCATCCTCCACTGCTTTCCTTAAAAACATGGTGCAAAAACTTTAGTCATAGAGTGAATTTTCAGGATCATATAACACCATTTATCATTATACTTGATGCTTCTTATCTCCTGACCCATGCTTATTTTTTTGTAAATATGCACACACATTTATAATAACAGATAAAAAGAAACATTTGCTAAATACAATTTCATTCGCTTTTATGTTTGAGTGTTTGTATTTTGAAATCTTTCAATGATTTTAACTGTCATTCGGGTGAAACTTGGCCAGTTTAGATTTCACATGAAAAGACATAAACCTAAAAAAAAAAAGTGTATTATTCTAAAAAGCTAATTATTAGAGATATTGCAACATGAATTTGACATGGTTACGGACATGGCATTTTTTTTATTTTTTATTTTTTCACCATTTAAGGAACAATTTCTACAGGTCATACGCTTCTTTAGTTTACATAATTAGCATTTTAAATGATTATTGTTTGAAGCGAGACAGTCTAACCACTGTATGTATTTGTCCTTTTGGGGGCACATTCAGTATAAAATCACCTCTCGAAAACGGCTAAAGTTCGCACCCTGGAATTTTTAGGGAAGCAAGATTGGTCACTTGCATGTTGCATAAACTTCAGAAGTAACTTCTTTGGCACATTCACACATTTTCTTGTATTATACGTATAACTTATTTACATAATAAAATCAGCACCAATGCTGTGTTTTGTAACTGCATGCGTATCAAATCAATAAAAGCACGACCTCCCATTGCGAGGCTACTGCCACAAGCGCTTTATGATGAGGTCAGTGTTTCTTGAGAGAGACGACGAGAGAGACGTATAAATTGGAACAAAAGATCAGATTGATGATGTTTATGCCTTTGACTCGGCATCATTCTGTATATACTGATTATTTATTGTTGTACCAGAACTGATGTTATACCATACAGATGATTAGTGCTTTAGATTGTTCTGATGGACTACTGGTTCAGAACGACCAGGATTCTCCACAGATCACAGGAGCCATGAGGAATCAGCAGCGACTTTCACTAGATGAGGTTTACAACACAGTTCATGTGGATTTGCTGATGGTCAGGATGGTGTGATGCTTGGTGAAGATCAGACCAGACACTGTCAGAGTCACAGTCAGGCTCCAAGTCCCTTCTTCAGATCCAGTCTACGGGAAAGGGCATATGAATATTTCATGGAGCAGGTGTCTAGGTGAAGAATTCTTTGATTATTTGTCTTGTTCTTTTCCTTGTGTTATGTTGAAAGGTTTTGTGGACAATCTGCAAAAGAAGCGAGACAAGAACCTCAGCAGCATCCACGGAAAAGAAGAGGGAAGAAAAAAGCTGAACAGAAAAAAATGGAGGCGTCTCAAAGCAGAAGTAGTGAAGACTTGGACGACTTAAAAATATTTTATTCTTTTTTGGATTATTATTATTATTATTATTATTATTATTATTATTATTATTATTCGCTCCTATTTTAGGAAATAAAGTGAATCCATTGCTGGAAGGGACAATAAAATATTATATAGTATTGAGTTTTGTTTTTCAAGATAGTGACATTTTACCTGATGTTAAGATTCCAGTGATAAGATAGCACAGAAAATGTGAGATCTTCCTTCCTAAAATACATTTAACTGCAATATGAAAATAACCAAAACGTAAGTACTGTATTTAGCCCAACTTAACATGTTGGACAGAGTGCGATTTCCTGCAAAAGTCCGTGGCTGACAGCATGCACAGTAAGATAAAAAGAAAAAAAAATCCTTCCAGGTTCAAGGTCATGATTTGATCCCAGCCCACAAGCATTCGAAAAACTCGGCATTTCTCCGGACTGAAAGTACAGTAACTGGTCTGAATTTAAGATGTAGCTTTTTACTGTTACAAATGTTAGAGCTGTGATAACATGAATAGAACATTTATGGCATCTACAAGAAGGAACATACATTTATTTCATTTTTATACATCTGAGTAGTTAAGAATTAAGAGTCTTACTCAAGAGTGTTGGGATATTAACTCCCAATCTTCAAGATCTTTCATTGTCACTATATGAGTATAGCGAAGTTAAAGCAATCCGTGCAACTCAAATTATAACTCTCATTTTTTATCCTAGCCAGAGTCAGCTCCTGCCAAGAGGCCAACACCACCCAGAGCTCACACTACCACCGCTCTTCAGAAAACCTAAGGGTGATGTCACAGCGGGTTTGTCCAGTTCCTTTTACCCAGTCTGTCACTTAGGCACTAGGCGGACGACATCCTGCCAATCCATCACAGGCTACACAAGCAAACACACTATGGACAATTTTGAAAAGTCAGTTAGCCTAATATGCATGTCTTTAGACTATAGGAGGAAACCAGATTTCCCGGAGGAAACCCACCACGCGGTGGCAGAACATGCAAACTCCACGCACACAGACCTGAGGCAGGAATTGAACCCTCGACCCCGGAAGTGTGAGGCCACCGTGCTAACCAATATACACCACCATGCCATCTCTTTTTATACTGTCTTTAGTAGAAAATGAGGAAAACCACAACATACCAGGAAAGGACCTTTAATGACAAACAAGAGGTTAGTAGATAAACAGATCACATGCTGGATTACGCATCAGACCCAGAATCAGTGAGAAAAACAAGAAGGGAAGTGGAATGGTAATGAAAGTCAAAGGGATTACCAGTACTACCCAGGAACTCTCAGGGTTTCCAAAGTC
Organism: Clarias macrocephalus; assembly: GCA_011419295.1. Classification (NCBI taxonomy): domain Eukaryota; kingdom Metazoa; phylum Chordata; class Actinopteri; order Siluriformes; family Clariidae; genus Clarias; species Clarias macrocephalus. The sequence goes on from JAAGKR010006668.1 coordinate 5,425, forward strand.
ATCAAAACAACCCTCTGGCGCAGCACTATAGACCTAACAGAGCTATAGACCTAACAGAGTTCATTTTAGTTGAAATATGTCTAAGTATATTCTAACAGTGGATACCCAAGCTTGTACAGGGTTTTTATGTCCCACATGCTGCTCTGCTAACTTCACTGATCGCAGTAAGTGGTTAAATGACACAAATAAAATAAAAAATAACTTTTATTAAATTATTATTGTTCTCAACAAATTCCATAACAGAACATTTAATATTTTCTTTTTATTCCTTATTTTTAATAATAATAATAATAATAATAATAATAATAAAACTACGTGTCCTTGACATTGATGTACATTAGAGACACACAGACCCCAAGGTGGGAACTGAACCAAAAAAGGGTAAACCTGGGGATGCAAGGCCACAGTGCTAAACACTAAGCCACCTTGCTGCCACAGAAGAGTCTTAATTCTGGACATGTGGTCCGTCTCTAAAGCCAAATACATTTTTTGTGCAGGCTAAATAATACAAATTCTATAATCAATGAAAATAATAACTGCTACATATAATAATAATAATAATAATAATAATAATATAATAATAATAATAATAATAATACAAACATATTTACTGTGTAAATACTTGCAAAATGTAACCGTTCTATACAACACAACAGTGGATGAAATTACACGCATATTGTAGGTATGACTGCGTTACCAGAGCAAGATACTGTAATGCACTTCTGATGCTGCCATCTCTGAGCTGCCACTGCCTGGTGGACTTACCGTATTGCCTCTGACCTCGGAGCCCATCCTTGTAATTCCACTCATTGAATGACAACCATAGCTTACTTTATTATCTTGTTTAACTTTATTATCATGACGCAACCAACGTTTCTGAAAAATTAAGCCAACATGGACATGATAATTATGTGTAGTTCCATGAATGAGTCCAAAAGTGAATCAATCCCCATAGACCTCCATGTTAAATTTTATCAGACCCTCAACCTTGGAGGTGCGAGGCCACATGTTGCTAACCAGTATACACCACCATGCCATCTTTTTATACCATATATGTTATTTTACTACTATAGTAATACATCTTTCTTTTTTGCAATGGTAACTATGGTAACAATACCACTTGTGAGTAATTGCAAACAGATAAATGGACTTTTTGAAAAAGAAAATGAGGAAAACCACAATATGCTAGGAAAGGGCCTTTAATAGCAAACAATAAGTTATTAGAAAAACAGGTCACATGCTGGATTACTCATCAGAACCAGAATCAGTCAGAACAATAAGAAGGGAAGTGGAATGGTAATGAAAATCAAAGGGATTACCGGTATATGAGGAACTCTCAGGAGTTTCCGCAGTCATCAAAACAAGCCGCGGCCTCCGTCTCTGGAATGGACAGGTTTTTGTAGATGAAAAAACACAAGATGGATTGAAGTAATTCCCTAGAGGTGTGTTTTAGACGTAAACATGATGAGGTCAGATTATTTGAAGGGTTAAATCAGAGGCCTTGTTGTAAACAACCAAAAACATCATTCAAAGTTTAGGACTTCTGAGTCACAATCCAACCTCCTCCACTAGAATGTTAACTTTACACCATTAACGGTTTTCTAAATGGGTTTGAGGAATGTACTGTAGTTGGTTTCAGTATCCAGCAGGGGGGGCAGCACTAAAGCTAGTAGACTTAACAGAATTCATCTTAGTTAAAAACATGTCTAAGAAAACATTTAAGATTTCATTTTTATTTTCATTATTATTAATAATAATAATAACAATAGAGAAACTGTCTGGTGTAATCAGCGACCATCGTTTTGTCTTTCTTCAATGGAGGTTGAAACAACTGCTGTAAGTACATTAAACAATTTTCATTATTTTGTGTTTGAAGTCTGATGTTGTCAAGCGTAACATGTCCACCATGTTATAGTGAAATATTAAAAAATGTAAAAACTTTTTAGAAATTCTAAATACAGTACACAGTCACCTTCATCAGTGAATCATTTTGCTAACTGGACGTCCGGTTAATTCCTCATTACATGCTAATTAGCAGAAAATGTGAACTCTCTCATTGTCTGCCCTGTCATTGATAATTTCATGACAGGGTGGACGGTTTTGCCACATTTTGGATTGATTTTATTATTATCAACAGACTTTTCCCATGAACTAAATTATAGTGTTGGTGTACAGGCATGGAGGCGTAAAGGTTTAGCTTGGTGGGTTTCCTCCAGGTACTCTGGTTTCCTCCCATAGTTCGAAGACATGCAAATTAGGCTAATTGGTGTTCCCAAATTGCCTGTATTGTGTCAATGAACGTGTGTGTGTGTGTGTGTGTGTGTGTGTGTGTGTGTGTGTGTGTGTGTGTGTGTGTGTGTGTGTGTGTGTGTGTGTCCTGCAATGGATCTGCACCTTCTATACCACTTTATCCTGTATACAAGGTCACAGGGGCCTGGAGCCACTGCATGGGTGTCAAACCATTACACACACACACACACTCACATGCTCATACACACATTATATATGCACCTCCCATTGTAGAAAACTTACTTGACTGACAGTGGAGGCTCTATATAGCGTTATCTTTAACTACTTTAACACTTCTTTTGTCATTGATGTTTTTTTCCCCTTAATATAATTTTTTAGATCTGTTTATTATTAGGCTTAGTTTATGTGCACACAGTATAAATGAGGAGCTACTATGGAAATATTAACTGTATGAGGAAGGGATTAACCCAGAGGAGGCACAACAGCACCACCTTGTGGTGCATATGCAGAATGTATTTTTGTTTCTAGCATACATAAAGAAATCAACAGTTTTGACTCTATTGGTGCTTTATAGTTCCTGACATTCAGGATTTTTTTTTTTAACACTACACCGCTGGGATTTCAGGTGGCAAGATTTATTTCACACCCTTGTGCTGTTTCGTGACTAAATGACAGAAGCGAGAGTATCCACTAGATGGCGCCAAATACCAACATTAAGTCTGTGCTCTTATTTAGAAAGGGATCTCTAAGCGTTTATAAATTATGGTTATACATCTAGTTTTCCAGATTGTGTCCTTAAATTTAGTGACTCGGTTACGTCTCTTTTTGTTACTTTCTAATAACGGTCAGTTTGGCATGTTCTGATTTACAGAGAGTTGGCACGGTGGCGTAGTGGTTAGCGCTGTGGCCTCGCGTTTCCTGGTTTAAAGGTTTGATTAGCACCTCAGGTGTGTGTGGCGTTTACATGTTCTCTCTGTGCTTGGTGGGTTTCCTCCCACAGTCAAAAGACATGCAGAGTAGGCTAACTGGGTTTTCCAAATTGCCTGGAGTGTTGCTTGTAGGCCCTGTGATGGATTGCCACCATGATCAGGTTTTACTGTGCCCTGAGTCCCTGTATTATTAGTTATCAGTATTACATTAGCTATAACTATATATATATATAGTTATATATAGTTATATATATATATATACAGTATATATATGATTCTAGTTCCAACTGTAAGGCAAATCACAGCTGGCTATTAATGTTCCCGCTCAATTCAATTTTCATTGCTAAAGTAACAACATACACAATTCATTTGTCAGATGCTCCACATAAACTGAATATCTAACAAAGATGTATCATCATGGACATGGTGAAGATTTAAACATTTACAGTGCTGTGAAAAAAACATTTGTCCCCTTTTTTGCACAATTGTTACACTTAATGATTCAAATCATCAAACTAATTTTAATATTACACAAAGATAATCCGAGTAAATACAAAATGCAGTTTTTAAATGATGAGGGGGCGGCGGGGGAAGCTGTCAAAACCTACCTGGACCCATGTAAAAATAAAAATAAACTGCAATCAAGCGCTTGTGATAGCTGGCAATGAGTCTCTCACATTGCTGTGGAGAAATTTTGGCCCACTTTTCTTTGCAGAATTGTTTTAATTCTGCCACTGGACTTTGATTAGGCCACTCCAAAACCTTAATTTATGTTTTTTTTTGTTTGTTTTTTTTTATCATTTAAATGTGACAAATAAAAAAAAAGATAATAAATACTTTCTCATAGCACTGTATTTAACATTTATGTTAGGAGCCTTAAAGGGAAAGGGGGGGGGGGGGGTTGACAATGTGCCAATCCACCGCAGGGCACACACACAGTGCAGGTAATTAAGGAACATCAGTTAGCCTAATCTGTATGTTTTTGGACTGTGGGAGGAAACCGGAGGACGGGGAGAACATGCAACCTCCATCCACACAGAGGTGGGAATCGAACCCAGAACCTGGCGGTCCAAGTGCTACCCAATAAGCCACCATACCGCCTTGTGTAATTATTTGTATAATTGTTATTGTTAGTAATAGTATTACTTCTAAGAAAGAGTGTAATGATAACTGCTGAGGGATGTCTGCATTCTATCGACAACATTCTCACAAGCAATTTTAATATGAGCACCTGCTCCAGGTGATCTTCAAGCATCAGTATCTATACAAAAATTCGACTACAACAATAAAAAGAAATCCATTGAGCAGCATTTTCAGCTGGCCATGTTGTTTCAGGCTGCCAGGAAGTCTATGGTAAATCAAATAATAACGTGTGGCTATTGATTGTGAAAAGCACAAGAGGTCAACACAGCATCTCAGAATGCACACTAGGTCAACCTTTAAGGCGGATCTGTCTACAACAGTGGAAGACCACGTTGCCTAATAAGGAAGCATGCCATGGCATTGCAATCTGATAACTAATAATCAGATACGGACATGAAGTTTAATATGTGATTTGATCAGTCAGTACAGCAGCGTATTAACCTTGATAAACACAAAATGTAGCATAGGAAAATAATCCCTGATGGAAAGATGATGATTGTGATGCTGGCCAACATTGAGCTAATTTATGGTTACAACTCAAATGTGGATTGAAAAAAGTGAGAAATTGATCTAAAATCTTTCAGATGGCGGGAACATTTCTGACAGTAGAAACTCCTTCCATCGATACGGTACAGGTATGTCTGCCATACAAGTCTTAGAATTTAGAAATTAATGAACACCTTCAGATTTACCAGCACTGTAGAATAAGAATAGTGCTGCATTGCGCTGATTTGTTAGATGATGGAAGAAAACTACTGGGGTAAAAGAAAAATAGGGAGGCGGAAAAACAGATCGAATGGGACAGACATGAATTTAATCTTTTAAAAAGTTTTTATTCAGGGGTGGGAGTGTAATGTAACAAGGAGTGGAGGAGGTGAACGTGCACTATCAAATTAAAAAGCCCGACAGATTCGCTGACTCAGAGCAGGGAAGGGGCGGGGTATTTTCCTGCAGGGAGCAACTGCAGTCGTTTGCAGCTGGAATACTCATGAGCATGGTACACTACAGCAGTAGTGCAGCCCCCCCACACCCCTGCACTCACACAGGCATCAGAGCGCTGCCTGCAGTAGGCCTGTCAGCGCATACGTAAAACAGGACCGAAGGCTAAACCTTCAACCTTCGCAGCAGTACCAGAATGTCCTTGTCTTCTTCGCAGGACATCCCTTCTTAGAATAAAAGCTACAATTCTTACTGATATATTTCTTTTATCCACCAGGTGTAGCTAAAGGCTTTCGTTCTGTTTTTTATTCATGGCTTGGGTCTCTCTGTGATCACAGAGTAATTGAGGCGAACCAGTAATGTAAAGGGGAATGAGATCATGTTAAGGAGTGTCACAAGATCTGATTTGATTTCTGATGCAAAATTAATGGTCACATAATAACAATATGCATAGTGCTTGTGACTACAGACATCACCACCAAGCAACTTGACATAAATATGAATGTAGATTTAGATTCCTAAAAAGCAAACCACTGGCAAGGAAACATGTCCTGAGAAGACAATTTTATTTGTCACATACACAGCCATACACAATATGATATGCAGTAAAATGCTTATACAACTGCCCGCTACCTAAATTTCTTCCCTGTGAGAAATAAATTACACTAGATAGCACAATTCTATTTAAAAATAGAATATTCAAATAGATAAATAATCATTTAAAAAAATATATAAATAAAAAAAATGCATCGCAGCCTCATGGAACCAAGGGTTTCCAAAACTTGTTTGAGCCTGAACTCAGCTTGCTGTTGGTGTAAAGATTACAATGTGGGTTTCCCAGTTTGCTCCCAAGAAATGGATCCATGGCAATGGATTTCCTGGATGGATCCATGGCGCCATGCCACTGCATGCACACACACAACCACAAGTCATCAGCCAAAACATGCACACACACACAACCACGCACCTATGCACAAGTTGTAGTTCGTCTTTTGACTGCTCCTGGCAAGGGGTCGCCACCGTGCACCATGCAATCCGTACACACGACTTGGGACAGGTTTTACACCGGATGCCTTTCCTGGTGCAACCCTCCCATTTTATCCAGGCTTGGGACATGAGACTGCATTCAGTGGCTGGGGTTTGGGCATTGGGTGGGAATTGAACCCAGGCCTTCTGCATGGCCAGCGAGAAACTTACCACTGAGCCACCAATGCTCCCATACACCCACGTATAAGGCATCAGTTAAAACATGCACACACACACACACACACACACATGGTGCATGGTGCTGTGGTTCCGATCCAGGGTGCGTTCCCTCTCATTCAACATTATCAGGATGGGTTCCACATACTGTATATTTTTATGAAGTAAAAAAAAAAAAAAAAACCTAAATGCAATGCAATATGTGCAAAGGAACAGAATACCCACAATGCACCGTGCACTAGGCCTACTAGGCTACTAGGTCACCATAGCAGATCAGTTCGTGCTGCGAAGGTCACATGATCACTGTGTTGGCGGCGTTACATGCCGGTGTAACGTTTTGGCGCAGTGCGAATCACCAGTAGCGTTCAGTCCCACGCGAATCTCCTTCATCGCCATAACAACCGTGAAACAGTTTGCTCAATCGAGCACGAGTGTTTCATTTTTCGCGTTCTCTCGAATTAGCATTACGTTGAAGCGCCTGCAGGTGCAGCAAAGGAAAAGCACGAGAGCGAGGATAGTGCGCGCGTGCTTCTCCGCTTTCTCATCTCTTCCACACACACACACACACACACGAGCGCGCACGCGCTTGTACGGAGGTGGGGGGTGGAACAGGAGTCGGGTAGCACAAACCGTGACACACACACACACACAAAACGAGAGAGCTTGTGCTTCAAGGTGTTCATGCATGCGCGTGCTGGAGCTCGACTTCCGAACGTGTAAAAACCGGAGCGTGGGAAAGCAAGCAAGCAAGCAAGCAAGCAAGCGCGCGCGGGTTTGCTCCGGGGGATCTCTCTCTCTCTCTCTATCTCTCTCTCTCTATCTCTCTCTCTCTATCTCTCTATCTCCGCGCGTCACGGGCACGAGCTGCTGGGTCTGCGCTCGCTCTCCCCGGTGTCCGCCATGGCTCAGGAGAACGGAGAGAGCGCCAGGGACTCGTGGAAAAAACAAGTGGACGACATCAAAGAAATGTTCGAATTCAAGGAGGTCCTCGGCACGTGAGTTACTTTGTATCTTCCCCAATTCCTTTGATCTTTAAACGCCGCTTAAAGACTGACATCAAAGGCAGGAGCTGTAAAGAGAAAGCACGGCTCTGAGAGAGAGAGAGAGAGAGAGAGAGAGAGAGAGAGAGAGATGCCAAGTTAGTTGGTGATGTTTGCAAAACGAAATGCATCACTGCTTCTGCTACTTGCAGAACACGACCTGTGTTTCGCTGGTAAATAAAGCAAACATGACCTGCTTCCGCTAGGAACTGCTTTCTGATCTTATTCCTGCCTACAGCTTATGACATCTCTTGTGCCGTGTTTACTGTAAAACAGCGATACGATGCTGGATACCGTGATACACGGAGCACGATATTTAGTATTGCCAGTCTGTTACTTTAAATATGATTTTTTTTTAAATAATGCACTGCAACCCGGATAACCAAACAGTCATGAAATGTAAGAATAAAAAATGACTTGAGATGTGCTGCTATAGGAAACTTCCCCTTCTGTGTCTGAAGCGTGTTATTGTTTATATATTTAACAGTGGAGGATTTGAACCCTTTTATACCACAGCAGTTCCCAAACGTTACGCTTTTGTGTAAAGGAGTGATGACCGGCTAATTTTTTTTAGATTAATAGTTACTCGTAATGCTGTAGAACATTCACGAGACAATTAATCACTTGCGTTACTGTACTCGTAACAGCTGGTCGATCTGTCACTGGAGGGGGGAGAAAAAAAAGCGAAGCAAAAATAACACAGCTTGTCATGCTGTTGAGAAACTGAAGAGAGACTTTCCCATGGTGAAAAAATAAGGCACATGAGACTCTTTCTATAAATATAAAATAAACACCACATTAAAGAAACCTTTACAACATCCCTACAACCTATTAAAAAAAAAAAAGGAGTATTATTAGAGTTGGATTGTTCACACATGCTCCTGTTAATACAGTAACAACAATAACATAACAGAACGCTTGTTTTACATCACACGTTGTTATTTGTTCATGCTTATCACGCGTGTTAAAACTTTGTGTGCGTGATGACAGACACACTGTGGGTTAAAAAAAATAATCCTCTTGACATCTGTGCTTTCCCTTTGTTACGTAAATAGCAACTAGTTTGTTTGTTTGTTTTTCCCCTCCATTGCCTTGCGATGATCTAAAGCAGCAGTTGAGCACTCGGGTCTGAGTGGCAAAATGAGAGCCGAGTGTCTTTGCCTTGGTATTGATTCATGAGTCAGTGTGTTTAACAGCTTGCCAAAGCAATCGTTCTTTGTCACAGTGGCTGCGGTATTTTTTTATAGCCTAATCCCTTCGTGCAGTTGACAGTTTACTGGAGTAACCCTCATGGATTACGGCATTGAAGTAATCCTGTTTCCTCATCGGGCAGCAACAACACCACCACTGTGCTTTATAAAATAATGCATAAAACATAATACAGGCTTCCTGTTTGATGGATGACTGACACCCTCAAGGTTATGCCACACAGCAGGGGCCGTGTTTTCAGTTTGTGTATGTGACCGTATATATCTCAGAGCTCAGTTTATGGCCGCACATGGGAAACGCCCCCATAAATCTATTGCTGAGCTGATGAGGCGGCTCTGAGCATGGTGCTAGGACACACTGCAGTCATAGCAACCTGCGAGCCAGGAGTCATGGCAACTTGGACAGGCCTTTGCCAAGCAGTTGTCTGATAGCCTTCCTGATCTTCATCTACCTCATGCCCACATGTACACCTCATTCTTTTCTCATTGAAATTCAGCTGTTCGCTTGGTCTCCGCAGGCTTACTTGTGCTTTGTGAGATGTTGTCCTTAATTAGCTACGAACTATATGTACCGTTACACTGAATGCAATCGGTTATCCCTTATCGGGAGACTGAGTCGGATTTTAAAGATTGGTATTTTGAATAAAACTGCTTCAAGAAGCTTAACAAATGATTTAGGTTCACTTTGTTTTGTCTTAAGTTCTGTTTGGATAGGATGAGGTTCCATCATTCTAAGATCTCTGATTTTACATTCTAGACGAATCAACCAAGCTGGTGGTTTTGTTCTCTTCTGTCTCCTGAGAAAATTTCCTGACCGAGTTACTGTCTTTATTTTGATCAACCATGCCTTTGATGAATGTAGTGTCTCCTGGATAGACGCTTGTTTTAAGCAGGCAGATGCTGACACTGACTCTTCTATTGGGATAAAGTTACATATCATATTTCACTTGTCTAGCATGCATATTAGAGCTGGGGGGGGGGAGGGGGGGAGGGGGATGGGGAGGGGGGATCTATTGTAACCCATCACGATTCTTTTGTGTGGCCACACTGACTCCAGAATCAATCTTTTTAAAATTAATTATTTATATATAGCAAATGATTATTATTATTATTATTATTATTATTTAGAGTATAAGTATATTTATAATTATATATATAAGTATAATTTTGGATTGGTACATGTATCGTAGACTGCATCAAAACAGAGAAGCTCAATCCCTGAGACCGATTAAAGTGGGACATGTACAGTAATAAGGGATACAGGAGTGTACAAAATTGGTAGGCTGTTTCATCGTACGTAGGTTCATTCAAATCACTCCTGATGTGGTTTCTCATTCTCAAAACAGAAAAAAGAAAATGTTATATTGACTTCCATTATGCAATTTAGTAAGCTTTATGGCCGCTCCTAGCAGCTCATTTTGTAAATGATATCTGCTGATAAAGTGCACACATTGACTGAGGAGACATTCTGGCATCAATACAATAGTTTTTACTAGTTGAATCATTTACATTATATAGATAGTTGAATGTTTGGAAAGAGTGAGTGCAATGCAAAACTGCCCGAACCTCTGACAATAGCACATGGAGGAAAAATAAAGGCAGGGACTCAAATGTTTTACATGCGTGGTGGGAGCGGAGGAGAAATGCTGGTCATAGCCAGAATGTTAGCCCGAGAGATTAGAGCATAGCATATGGCAAAATTTCCTGTGATTTTGAATAGTTTTTCATTTATTATTTAACTTAAGGAGGAAAGTTGTGCCAGCAGGAAGCAGGGAACTATACTGTACTATGAAGGTTTCAATAAAGGAACTTTATATTGACATATTCCATGTGATCATGCAGTGTTTCATTTTCTGGAAATACATGGATGAGCAGTTACTGTATATCACTGTAACTGTAGCTCACAATAGATGCTAATAAATAAATATGATGGTTAATGTAATCAAATAATACTCTTAGTAATCATTAAAAAAACAAAACGTTTGACCATGTCTGATGCAAACATCCTGTTTTTCTTTTAAATGTCTGTTTATTTAATTGTTGTTTGGACATGAGTTTTAGTAATTTATTAAAAACATTATTATCAACATCATTCAGAGACACTGTTCAGCGCTATACTCGCTTTTTACAATTCCGCTATTTGGATCTTTTGAATAATCGTACCCAAAGCCAGACAGTTGACCTTCTGGCCCAGATCCTTTTTAAAAAAAAAAAATTAATTTATTTATTTTTAAGAGTTTCGAGTGCCTTTCGCTTCTGACCCTGGACCTGTTTGCGCTCAGCATTCTACTATTCATCATCTTCCCCTGCTCTGAGCCATTAGACACCAATTACGCATATAATTTTGGACCGGGACTTTGGCTTGAGTTGATTGCTGATGCTATCGGTAATCCCAGACAGACTGATCGACGTGAAGGATAATGTTTTATTAATGACAGAATAATGTGCTGTGTGGTGTTGAAGTTGGGGCTATGACTATGGGCTTATGTACCCCACAACATACCATTAAAAAATTGTGGAATAAGCTGTTCAGTGAACATGAGAATACGATTTCTACACCATTACCTTAATAAAAAAAAAAATGCTGTAAATTCATATTAATTTATGATTAGGTAACGTACCATGTCCATGCGGCCCCTAATAGTGTAGTGTAATTAACATTATTGTTGTTGTTGACTACAAATTGCTAGGAAACTAGTTGTTTTTATCACAAGTGCAATTTCAGTATCTGAGTTAGTATTTTCTTTCCTTTGTGACTTGTGACTATTCTTCTTTACTTGCACTAATAAAGTTAACTCGGTAGCAAGATTATCAAGAATGTTCTGTATAGTTTCTAGGTACCTCAGCGTTCTGCACTCAGGGACGACACGCTGCATTAAAACCTTATTGGTAAACAAATCACTGAATCTTTAAATAATCCTGAATATACAATCTGGAAATGTCATGACCCTGTGCTGCCCCTATTAGCTCAATAGCATTAATGTTAGTTTATCAGAACTAGCTGAACTATTTGCAAGCACATTTGTGGAGATTCTGTGACGCTTCAATAGCGGAAGAACATCACTGGAAGATGACGTTAGGAATACCTTAAGCGAGCGAAATGTCGAAACCATTCGGCGACTTGTGCATGATGATTGCCTGAGGACAATCTGCAACACTGCTGCCATTGTCAGTGTGTCATACGGAACATTCCAGGTGTGATTTGAACATGCCAGGTTCGTCCCCAGGAGCAGAAGGAACATCGTATCAGAGTCTGCCAAGAACTCCGTCAGCATGCCGTGGATGACTTGTCCTTCATGTCGAGGATCATTACTGATGACGAAACTTGGGTAAACGGGTACGACTCTGAGATGAAGCAACAGTGGAGGAGCCCATCATCTCCACGACCAAAAAAGGCGATCTGCAGATCAGGTCTGATCAGGTCTGCAGCTCGACTAAGTGCATGCTCATCATCTTTTTTTTTATTTTTATTATTATTATTATTATTATTTTTTTTTTTAAATCCGCGGCCTTGTGCTTCAAGAATTTGTCCCCAGGGGCCAGACTGTCAATAACAAATTCTACTGCCAGGTTTTAAGGGGGTTTTAAGGGACGACTGGTGGTGCGAGAATCTTTTTGATACCGCCTAGTAGCAATTTCTTTAACCAACACGAATAACTTATTTAGCTCACTAGATGAGTTATCAAGTTCTGTGGAATGTTTGGCCACCTTCACATTCTGTGCTCCTGGGCTTGACTGTATAAAATCTTTGAGGATTAAGTGACATTGTTTTATTTTCTTTTTTTGTCTATACGTAAATGTCATTGATGTCTTAGTTTTCAGTAAAATTGTGAATACCGGACATTAAGATCAATCTGTAGAATCAGACATAGCTGTTCCTGAGGAGCAGCCACTAACCACGATGAATAAAATGATTTGATATTGTGCTTTCCGTTCTCCTGATGCCCTCTGAGATCTTTATCGAGTGTTCCAAATATGTATTCGGCTTGTTTTTCTTTGCATTTTATCTAAGGATGTTTTCTGCATTGTACCTGTGTGTTTTTCCCCCTCACAGTATTAGTCATTAGTCAGTTCCCACCACTGTAGCAGTCTTCCCTGTTGGTGGTGTGGGTTATTGCTGCATCTCTCCAGCATGCCACCCACACACTGCCACAAAGCAGCTCAATACACAGCTCAGAGACATTCGTGTTCTGCACAGTTATGTCTGGGTGAACTGTGCTACAGGTTGAAATGACCTCACTGCCTTTATTTTTTTTATTAGTTTGCCAGGTTGGGCTCGACAGACTTATGGATGATTCTGAGAAAAACGAGTTTTTATGACTGGTTTTAAGATCCAGTAATGAATTAAAAATAAAAGTAAAATGCACAAGGAGAGAGTTGTTGTCTGTAATACAGCGTTTGTTTATTACAGTATATATAGCTTATTATGTCTAACAGATATATTTGATTGAGTTGTGAACTTTGTTCTACTTTGAACAATTGAATATAGAAGTCATTAAAAAATTTAATACACTTGAAGATATTTAAGTTTGTTTGGTAAACATTTGTGATCTTGATATTTTTTTATGCTATTAAAACCATGATATAGCAGAAAGACCAAATAGCATAAGAATGAAAAATAAATAAAAAATAAAAAAATACACACTGTTAACGACTGTGTGTGGTGTTCATGTTCTTTGCACTGTGCTTTGGCTAGCTAGTTAATATTAGCCGGCTAATCAGCCACTTTATTTTGGTCATCAGCAAAATATCAATACATCTAGAGTTTAGTTGTTTTTATATTTCAGACTTCCTACAGTTCTTATTACATTAGATGAGTTCTATTATCTCATGGAAGTGTAACTAATAAATTAGCTTTCTGAATAACCCATTAGCTTAACTTGCTAGCTAGTTAGTTGAGATATTGCTAGAGTCTTTTTTGGATAAAATGAACAAGAAAATACTAATTCTTAGGGTAAAAAAAAAAAACTTTTTTCACAAAGTAGTGTAGATTGGGATAGATGTATGGCAAACTTTCATGATATTCCTAGCTAGTTTTGAAATAATAATAAATCTGTTTTGTAAAGTTGGCCTCCATACGCTACCCTTGGTTATTCAGTTTCAGTGTCCAATATAGAGAAAACATTTATCATTTATTAAAACTTACAGTAATGTGTAATTAGTTTATTCCTGAGTTTAACAAAAGTTAAATGAATTAAATTATAATGATGACCCATTAAGTAAACAGTACGGTTTGACTCATTTTTCATAACTAATAGTTAACAATACATTAAATAATTAACCATTATTTTGTAACACATTGGCTTGGTTCTAGACGCAAAAAGTAAATGAAGCACAAATAGTTAAACGGGAAAAAAATAGTAAGCCTGTCGTAAAATACTGCATTTTCCTCTTTGTCCTCGTTTAAAAACAAGGCTGCTAATAATACCATAGGCAAAGCTGTGCATCACCTAAACTGCAAGTGCGCCATCATGTGGTGGACGAATGAATAGATACTGTATGTCAGCTACAGAGAAATACGAGCAAAACAAACATTAGTGCTTACAAATTTCTTAATCGTTTAAAATTTAATGTACAATTAGTTGATTAAAGATGAATCATTCCTGGTAAACAGTAAAACAGCCAGCTACTAAAACGCCCATATTACATTGCAGTGAGTGGATATTATTATTATTATTATTATTATTATTATTATTATTATTATTACATGTATATCAAGGATGTCTCACTATGTATCCTACAACTCCTAATGTGATTTATAACTTGATTCATGAAATGTCAATTATAACTTGATTTGAAATATTTGAAAATGGTCAGCAGATGCCCTTAATCATGAATTTCAATTTATTTCCGCTCACAGATATTATAGGGAAAGGCAAATCAGCTTAGGCCTTTCTGATTTAATCAAGGGGCGAGTGATCTATGATTATATAAAAGCTGGGTTTAGTAAATGTTTTGGGGTTCGCTGATCACATCGTCTCAGCAGTACTGGACAATCTTCATTTATTCGTTATATAATTTAACTCATTTGTTAGAAAGGATTTTTTTTTCCCAGATTTCTAATTTGCTAATGCTCTTTTCTTGGCAGCTGCGCCAGCTAAGAATATGAAATACTGTTATAACAGGAAGCACTTAAATCATTTTTAAAGTGTGTGCTTATTTTCTTATTTGAATGAGCGATGTGAGGTGGCAGAGTGGCTGCCAAGAAGCATTCAGTACACATTTTTAATACATTTTTCTGGTTTGCTTTTACCAGAAAATATTTCCTAGTGACACGCGCATGTCTTTGAGTCATTAATTAAACTGTCAGTTTAATAACGCATCATTACATGGAATGTCGCATGATCCAAACTGCATGATCTCACCAAGTTTTGTTTTTCACTCGTGTGCTTGTACTCGTTGGACTGCGTGAATTATTTAGCCACAAGTCAAACGATCACATGATCATTCGACAAGTGTAGCAGGAAGAGAAACACCCAGCGTCATTAAGTGGTTCACATTGCCTTACGCAAAAGCACAAGCACAACGTGCACAAGCTGGTTCACAAATGTAGGCTTTTGTGTGGAGAGAGGCTTTCATGCCATGAGAGATTTGTATAAGAACAGAGGAGGGGAGAGAGACAAGTGAGCCGGCATTTAGGGCCATGAAGCTCTTAATTGCTTGCTCCACTTTCATTTGTGCTCCTGGCCTTGTCCTCGTTTTTTACCGTCTCTCCCTCCCTTTACCTCGCTCTCCCTCGGTCTCACTAAAATGACACTTAAATTAGATGTCAGAGAAAATAAAATGATTTTGTTTTACCCAGATTTTGTAAGCTTTTCTTTCTTTCTTTCCAAATGCGAGTCGTTTCTAAACGCCTACCTAAATGAATGCTGGTGTGTTCTGTGTGTGGGTGTGTTTTTTTTTTTTTTGCTTTTTAACCTATCTGTTAAATGTGTGCTGTGCATAGTCAGCACGCCTGTGTGTAATTTTTAGCCTATGTTGCATGGAATAGGCCACTTGGCTTTGATTATGGCTTGAAGGGGGAAACCCTGTGGTTGTCAAAATCTCGCACATGCACAATTATACTCGGAGCCCAGGAAGGTTGAGAAGGTGACAATAATTTTATGAAATTAAAAGCTTTATCTGGTATGTATGTGTTTATTCATTGACTATGCTCGATATCTGATGAAGCAGCAAATAAATATAATTAAGTCGAAGTGGACAATTTAATGATATCATCAAGTAAATACAATCAAGCAATATCATGAAAGAAAACTTTGCTTTAAAATTGTTCGATGATCCAGTATCCAGTGTCGTACGGCTGCTTCCGTTGAGGTGTCGCCATATCGGACCACAATAACTTGGCACAGGTTTTAATGCCGGATGCCCTTCCTGATGCAACCCACTTATTTTATCCGGCCTTGGGACCAGCACAGCGTCCAGTGACTTCAGGCTTGGGTCCGGGTTTGATTCCTGCCTTGGGATTTGTGAGCATGAAGTTTGCATGTTCTCTTCGTGATTGGAGGGTTTCCTCGCACAGTCTAAAGACATGTAGGTTAGGCGTTTCTAAATTGCCCATAGTATGTGATTGACAATTGGGCGTAGATTTGGCAACCAGACCCCCTACGTAACTGCCACAGAAACAGCAGCTATACCTCCAGGGTGGGGAGTATCCGTCGCCCAATGCTAAACCTGTCGATGCTAAATAAGTACTCTAAAAGGATTAGCTGATGTCATTACCAACACGCGATTTGGTCACAATGAAAGCACTCATGTACAGAACTGGGTTTAAAAAAAAAAAACATGGAACGTGAGCAGGTGTGAGATTTTTGCTCTTTAGTTCTCCAAGTGCATGTATTTATCCCGCAGATGGGCATTTGCCGGGATTTGCTTGATCGAAGCTTTCTAATCTTCTTGCCTTAAAAAAAGACCATGCAAACTCACCAGCTAATGCTAACTAGTTGAAGAGCAATTTGTTGTTAAGGGAATGTGGTGACAGCATCTTCATTTTTGTTTCTTTGAACCGGAGCTACTATATCTGACAGAAAATTACACGAGTTTATTTGTAGCTATGCTGTTAGCTTATGTGCTCTGCATGTAGCATAGATATTCCATCTATCCATCCATTTAGGATCCTCTGTAGTCCAACTAGGGAACATGGAGGCCAATGGGGACCATTTATATTATTTTTATTCCCATTTGTACGACCGTGGTAGGACCTCCAGTCAACATTTACGCTCACTGACGCACTACGAGTAATTTGGAAACGCCAGTTAGCCTAATCTGCATGTCTTTGAACAGTGGGAGGAAACCGGAGAACCCGGAGGGAAACCCACCAGGCACGTGGAGAACATGCAAACTTCATGCACACAGACCCCACGCGGGTGTCGAACCCAGGACCCGGAGGTGCAAGCCGCCAGTATAGATGTTGCTTTGTGTAAACTGAAGTTCTAATTAATTGAGATTATATTTGAAAGGAATTTCCAACACTCGGTTTATTCTAGTTCTTATCGTAACCTTCTGTGAGACTCGATCCTTTGAAAATGTAACTGGCT
The DNA here is from genome assembly GCA_011419295.1 of Clarias macrocephalus. Classification (NCBI taxonomy): domain Eukaryota; kingdom Metazoa; phylum Chordata; class Actinopteri; order Siluriformes; family Clariidae; genus Clarias; species Clarias macrocephalus. The sequence goes on from JAAGKR010006668.1 coordinate 22,671, forward strand.
TGCCTTGTGGTCCTCTGTGGATATGTGCTTAAAGTTTAAAATCTCAACGCAGGTTTAATTTATCACCTTTTTATTGTAACAACGTCATGCTCTGCAACCGGTTGGCTTAAATGCAACTGACTTTCTTGAACAAGTTAACACAGGTCTCAGAGCATCCTTAAAGGGTGTGTTAATGCTCCGGCTGAAGCACCTCTCGTTCAGGGCGTTTGTTCATACTGCAGACTCTCTTTATTGACTACAAAGAGAATTGTGCATAATGTGCAGTTGAATTTCTCACAGCAAATAGCTTTCATTTACACAACAGTGACAAAGTTAGAATTGAGCTGAGCTTTTTTTTTTTTTAATAATACTGCCATGTTGGTGTGATGCTGTTGTTTTTGCAGTGGCAGATCATTATATTGTCAGAACATCTTGTTCAGAATCTTAATGCGATTATGATCGTAATCCCATGCTGGCAGGTTGCCGAAATATCATCTTCACAGTCCTTGTGAGGCACTTTCATTGACCTCATTAATGCAGGTGATTAATGCTGTGTCACACACACACACACACACACACACACACACACACACACACACACACACACACACACACACACACACACTCCAAACATAAACCCAGTCACAAAAAAGGAAAACATTTTGTCCCTTTGCTTTTTGCTTTTGCTCAAAGGACATGGAAAAAAATTTTACTTTTAAACACATGTAGAAGAGAAAAATATATGTTTTGTGAGATCTTGCAAATGTTTTGCGAGATCTTGCAAACCCTGTGTGGGTCATACAATTTCGGGTCCTTTTAAACTGTGCTTAAAACATGATTTCATGCGAGCAGTTTACCAGGCAGAGGTAAAGTGTTTCTTCTCTTGTTATGTATTTTTTCCCTCCTTTGTCCATTTAGGTTTACCTTAATATATATATTTTTACTTCATCTACATGCCTGTTAAATTACCTATGAAATTGCTTTATATGTCGTTGTGTTTGCTTTTAAAGCAAGTGTGTCAAAGGTCTGACCATAGACTATCAGCTAATTGCATTCAACATGCATCATTATTCTTGATGAATCTAAACGGATTCAAAAAACGGTGGCTTAGCAAGCCGGCTAAATAAGTAGCCGCGAGTTTAACAAGAGCTTGTTTTTACCCGTGTGAGATTTCTCATTGCCGTTTTTGCCCATTACGACTTGTTCGTTTTCCAACCTGATTGGCAGCCGCGAGAGCACTAGGCTCCCTGTAGGGACGGGGGACGGGTTCAACATGAGGCAGTAAAATAAAACCGTGTCCATAAACAAGCTTTCTGGCAATTGAGCTCACAAAGATGCGCACACACACACACACACACACACACACACACACACACACACACACGCGTGCGCGCACACATTTTACAGTACCTCAGTATTGCCAAAAGCCATCTCGTGCACACATTATGTGTATCTCGACTGCACGCTGTAGTTGCGTAGACATGATGCATCATGGTCAGTGTAACCAGCAATGTCTTCGAAGTGTTTGAATCGAGTTCAAGAATTTTGAAGGAGGGGGGAATGAACGCAAAAACAAAGTCCAAACATATTTCCAACAAACGAGGTTTTAAAAAGAGAAAACTATGGTGGGAAGCTACAGAAACAAGACGTACATACAGCTCATACAGATGGACAAGGACACAATGAATCGTAAACATTTTTCACCATTTCCCTTGCAATTAAAAGAAGAATGTCTACCAAATCTGTTTCTACTTTTTTATTGTGATATGCACAGACATGCAAGATGTAGACAGACACCATAGTTTTATGATGGGTGTGTAGATAGATGGATACTTTATTGATCATGAAGGAAATTTCAAGTATATAGTAATATAGTAAGCATATAGTCACAATTGACTAAAATGTAGATAAAATCTCTGCATCTAAATGCGTTACAGGATTAAGCGAGTAGGATTAAGCTATTAAGCTGGAACGTCTCCCTGTGCTTGGTAAGTTTTCTCCCAAAGACGTGGGTGTGGCTTGACACCCCATCCAGGGTGACCCTTTACAGGGTAAGAGCTATATGGAGTATATATATATATATATATATATATATATATATATATATATATATATATATATATATATATGAAGTATATGAAGTATATGACTGAGCATGCGATTTAGCTATTAATACGTTACAATTTATATTTTTCAGACCTTACTGTAGTGCCTTTACGAGCAACAAGTCGCATAAGGTAAAGAACGAGAGGGTTGTTCTTAACAGACCTCATGCAGTTCTGAGTCAACCAGGTCATGTTTTTTCTTTTTTTTTTCTTCTTTTTTTTTTTTTCGATTCGGAGAAAAGAGAAAAATATTAACAAAATCATGACCTGGTTGACTCAGAACTGCATGAAAACATCTTTCAGCAGACTTGAGTCAATGTTACTATTTTTCTCTTTTCTTTGAACCGAGCTTGCCTGTGTTAACGTAATGAAGCGTATTTCAAGATTCCTAGCTCTAGGAAAGTACACCAGATTGACCAACAATCCGGGCTCTCTGAAAATCCTAAATGGAATGTCCACATCTAAAGCTGGATATAAATTTGGGGTAGCTTTAAGTAGGGTTACCACTCCGGGTTACTGGTAAGAAGGTCTGTGGTTCGAGTCCCAGCTCCTCAAAGCTGCCACTGTTGCGCCCTTGAGCAAGTCCCTTAATCCTGTCCACTTCAGGGGGGCTGTATCATGGCTTTGCCTGCACTCTGACCCCAGCCATAATGCGTGTGTGACAAATACAGCCTTTACTTACTTGACCTTCCTTACCTTACATCTTGCATGCCTGAGTAGATGCACTGGACGTCTTTGTGTCCGCAGTACGAAGAGACTCTAAAACACCAGTGTTGATTTTCTGGGCACTTTAACAAAATGTGATAAGAGGCTTTCTCAGACACCTCTCAGACCCGTTACTCTGCCGACAGATGTCCCGCGTCGACACACTTGCTGATTATTTTCTCTCGTTTTTAAAGGTGTTCGTGCTGCGAGAAGGAAAGTGTGAATAGAACTGTGTACGGTGTGATACTACATCAGGATTCTTCACAATATCAAATTCTCTGAATGTCATTACAGTTCAGAAGGTATTCTGTGTTTGTATGGACTTGGAAATATACCAGTGATCTACAGGCATCTCTACACTTTGAAAATACTCTCGTCCTTCTCCTGTACGTCAGAGTTTTATGTCGCATTCGTCCCGAATGGGGAAAAGTTTGATTAGCACAATGTGCACATGCAAACTAGTAAAAATCACTCACACGGACACCTGTGTGGGAATTTATTTGAGTGTTCAGAGTTTTCTGATGTCTCGGATATGCTGCATCTGGTGAGACACTGAATTATTCATGGCAGTGAAAATATATAAGAATTTGTATAGGAATTTAACATCTTAAACCGCTACTGTATATTCTAATGCTACTGTAGGTAACGTTAGATCAAAGACAAAACTACAACCGTACTTTCTATTAGATAAAAGGAAAATAAATGTACGAAAACTCTGAATAAGAGAAAGATATCCTGTCTCTGTGATTTTCTCCCACATTATCTGGGTACCGAATATTGTTGCTAACATTTTAGAATAGCTACATGCTGGTTAACTAGCTTGTTTTAGTCAGACAAGTAGGGTTTTAACATCTTCATGTACACCCCATTTACACTGCTGGGTCATTTATTTAACTAAGAAAACATAACATTAGCATAACAACCACAACCAATGTGCTCACTACGAACACTGGCAAAGTTCGCTACCTAGTTTGTTAGCTAGCACACAGGTTCTTTGCCTAATGTTTCCAGGTAGCTTCCATCCTTCACTCTCAGATCAGTGGGCTAGGCTTACAAATTTTGCACAATTTTCTTACCGATGAAAATATAAATTAAGCATTAATTAAATTAAATAAAGCGTCAATCATTAATTGTTAACTTTAACAATGTGCGCCGTTTATTTATTTATTTTTTTAGTAGGACAATCGCAACAATTAGTTATGTAAGACAAATGAATCAAGTCCAGGACTAAAACCAGGACTAGCTATGAAGATGGCTATAAATACAGTGGTCAATATTGCGCATCATCTGAACAGTAATTGCGCCCTTTTGTAGTTAAAAGATCAGTGAGCTACGGAGTATTATTGCGCAAAACAAATTTCATCAGCTAATACATTTTAAATCTATATTACCTGGGTTGTACTGGCTCATCTATAGGAGGTGAAACGCAACACGATCTTTCCAGACAGGCAGGTGTGGCTCTGTGGTAAAGGCTTTAGGTTTAATGTTTAGTGGTCAGTTGGTTCCGTTTAGGTCCTGGTAACACCAAACTGTTGGACCCTTGAGCAAAGCCCTTGAGTCTTTCTGCTCCAGGTGTGTGTGAGATATTAAAAGAGATTTCAGATGATCATTGGCTTGTTTTGTCCTTAGATTAGACTAATCCAATTGTCCATCCTCTACCTGTTAAACTAATCCAATTCGAAAGTAAAGAACGAGATTTTTAAGAACAAGTTTCACCTAAAATCAAAATACTTTGTACGTAAGCAATGAATCAGATTGTTGTAATAAAATGAACGACAGAGTGCCCGTGGAAGTTTGTTTCCCAAAGTGAGAGAAGCAATAATTGCTAGTAAAATGAATCTTGCCCTGGTGTGCTATCAGGCACTGAAGATGAAACAACATGTTAAATTGTTCCCCCCCCTCCCAAGATTATTCCTTCCGTTCACATTTAATGAGAAAGTGGAAGGTTGACGTTCCTGATTGTGGCATTTGTCTCAGGCACTGGAGCCCAGAGGGAAGACGGAATCCATTTAAAAACTATGCAATATTCATAAACATGACAGCGTTATAATTCAGCTGTGTGATTTATAGAGCTGTTTGCTTGTCTAGTAATTTAAGGGTAACATTTATTGTGCTCGGATGCAGCGGTTTGCGTGTAAATGAGTTGTGTGAATGAATTCCGAAACTCTAATTGTTCAGTTCATTGTCACGAACAAGGATGATGGAGTAGTTCTGTAGAAATGAGTGTTACAACATGTGCACAAGCGTCACATTTTTTGTATAAACTGTAGTATTTGGACAAAGCTTCTTGATTCCTGCAAATGCCTGCCTGTAGCTTCATTCGTATGATTGTAATTGTTACGGATGTAACTCGGCTTAGGATGGCTCCTGATTCAGATCCGGACAAATTAGTAGCATATATATAGTTTTTTTACTGTAAAGGATATGATCATGTTTTTGTCTTTTAAACTGTATTGATGCATTAATAATTGAATTTGCATACCTCCCCTCCACCTTTTTGTTTGTTTATTTATTTATTTTAAATCTCACCATGTTAGCCAGTACTTTTTAAGCATAGATCATTAGAGAAACCAAAACCTGGAACCGAGCTCCCTACTGGATCTCGAATTTATTCCAAATGAACTGATATTTGATAAACTGTTTATCTGATCTAATAAATTGAAGCAGTCTGTACCGTAAACATGTCACGTCAAGTGCTATGAGAGATGATGAGCTGATCGGTAATGAAGTGGACTGATCATGACCAATGTCATTTTCTCCCTCGTTATAGTTCTATTTCATTCGCACTGCGTTTATTTATGGAGAGCCTTGTTCTTGTCTTTCTTTTACAGTATGTAAGCAAAACCAGCATGCGTGTTTCTGTATTGTACGGTCAGATTCAAGTGCCCCACAGTGCAGAACAGAAATGTCATGAGGTTGGTTGGGATCTGATCCAGCTCCTCCTACCTGGATGGAATAGAGCCAAAAGTCAGGCTAGATGAGTGTGTTTCGTGTCGTACATGGTATTGGCTCTGCAGCAAAGTCTCTCGAAGATTATTCTAAAGTATAGCTAAAAAGTACATGAGAAAAGTGTATTTTCATTTGGATATACAGTAAGAATCCACAAAAACACCTTATGACCAATCAGATCCAAGAATACGAAATCTTGCAGCTTGTTCTTCAGATGTTTTATCGATTTGGGACGTCTAGAGATCAAACAATACAGTTTACAGACCGCATTAAAATGTCAGATATTCAGTGTACAATCCTGCTCATATTATACATTATAATTCATTCAATGACACCAATTAAGTTAGTATAAGAAAGAAATGTAAAAATAGTAATCACATCCCAACATGTACAAGGGGCGATCAGATCAAATCGGGATGCATCTGTCTGTGTGAACTGTACACACATTCATTCTCCAACACCACTTGCACATTACAGGAACTCGGCTGGATGTTATCGCCACATCCCCGTACAGTCCTCACCTCACTCCTGGGAGGACAGCTTTTAAGACGTGAAGCAGGTAGTCAGGCCGTGGCTCCGGTGTAGGGAGAAAACCTTCTGTCTTAATGGTATCAAGGCAATAGTGAAACACTGGGATAAGTGCATTAGTGTAACAGGGGACTATATAGAAAAATATAGTCAAAAGTCCTGGTTTGACTTGAACAACTTTCGTATGTTGTTTTTCCATCTTTTATGTAGCTTAGTAGAATCTTTTAAAGCTCTAATCTAAATCGCAGCATTCAAAAACGGCTCTAAATCATTTAGCTGTGCCTCTTGCATCGGCTGTATTAATCTAAAGCCAAGTCTTCCAGGCTGGCTTCATGTTCTCTGCTTACATCCTCGATCCCTATCTGTGCTGCTAAATGAGGATCGGGTAAGTGCGCACTTTGTGCAGCATTGTGACAGACCGTTGGCCGCTTGGAGGGCAGCCACCAGTGTGGAGGTCTCTGGGCTTTCATTAGCTGACTCATATTACTGCCTCCTTTGTACACCTCTGCTTCCTTCTTTGTGAAACGTGGACTAAAAAGGGTTTGATCTGTAGATGATTAATTAATTAAAAGGAAGCAGTTTTATTTCTGAGGAGTGAGTGAAAGAAAGGTTGAAATCATTTAGAAATATAACTGCTTTTATTGCAAACAAACATAACTGTATATTACATTTAAAAGCATTGGATCAGGTAATATATTAATAGAACATGCGAACACGTTTTTCGGTATACACGACATGCATATTATATGATTGTAGTTACAAGAGTGACATCTTGTCATTTTGTCATACTAATCATACAGTATATCAAAAATTTAACAAAATATGGTCAAATACTGCAAGTGTAAGTGTTTTCTACAGAACTTAATAAATAGGATGAACAATTCAATGTGCAAATGTAAATAATGTACAAATAATAGACAAATATACCTTTTACCTGTGGGAAAAAGTCCTTGCCCC
>JAAGKR010006669.1:9465-33162 GCA_011419295.1 Clarias macrocephalus
GTACCTCAGATTAGAGCCATTATGAAGCTTTACAGAGCAGAAGTAGCAGATGCATCTCAATATCAACAGTCCAAAGGAGATTATTGTATATTTTAGATGAACACCTTCGCATTGTTTTACAGTGTAGAAAGAAAAGAAAAAACATGGAGGTTTAAGGTGTGTCAAAACTTTTGACTGGTAGTATAAGTTACCAAGAGATTCGACTGGCGCCAACGTCCTTGATAATAAAAAATAGTGGTGTTTTAGTTTTTTTCTAAAAATTTTCTGGGTAGAATCCAGACTGACTTAAAACAGGCGACCAAATTAGCTCAGTCAAAAACAGGCCACATTTGGAGTTTTTTTTTAAGCTTCGAACTGAGGCCAAGCTCTACTTTTACTTTTCTCTTATTATTAGCTGTGATAACGCGGTAATGTCTGACATATTATTAGAAACGGCTGTAAGGACTACAGTATGACTCCATTATTACTTACAGCCAAGTGAAATTGTAAAGAAATCAGCAAGTCATTCAGAATAAGACTGAACGATTCAGTTCAAGAAACAAAAAACTTCTTGTTATTATTAAGAAGAAACGCACGACGTCGCTTGATAAAGTCGATTCCTTTTCTAAAACATCTTGACGTCTTATTTGTCCAATGCCAAAGCAATTAAATTTTCTTTTTTAATTAAAAAAAAAAAAAACGTTATATCCTGTTATTACTTATTGTAACAGATTAAAACGGCAGGTTTTCTCTTTCCTCAACTTCAGAAAGAAAGACAGCGTGTCACGTGCTAAAGAAAACGTAAATCTCTAAAAGTTTGATCAGAGCCACCTTATGGAAACCGTTCACGTTGTTCCGTCGCACGTCAGCTGTACGTGTTCCTGTGTACAACAACTGGAATGATTCCAGCGAGTTAATACAACCCTGCAGTGCTCATAAACTGTACACTTCCAGTTTAAGACTTTTTTTTCCAACTTTAAGAGTTCAAAGCTTGCCAGATTTATATACATCTTTCTTTCCCTTGAACCTTCACACCTTAACTGGGAAAAACTCCAAAGTCCTCCATCTTCCGTCCTTCACTCCTTCCTTCACCAGTCTTCCTGACCATCAGGCGGACAGATGGCCAGCTGAGAGTAAAGTTCAGAGACGGATGCCGTAATTCTCTTTTAGATCAAAGCAGCCAAGTACTTCTACACATACTTGGAACAAGATGTACTGTACGACTCGAGAAAAAGTAATGAAGCAAGAAGACCAAAGTGAAGCGAACTCTCGGTGGGACAGCTGAAGGCAGGAAGTGTGCGGTGGCTGCTGGGTGTCACTTGTCGCAGATCAGTGGGGAATGCACCAAGAGAAGCGAGGGGAGGGAAAAATAAACAGCATGAGGAGTTTAATGTCCTCGCTAGGACATAGTTTCAGACTGAAATCATCAGAGTCACTCCCAAGGGTCTTACTAAAGCTGTCTGTATTCGCAACATGTGCTGGTTAATATGTAAAGTCTCGCAGCTGTGTTGATAAAACATCTGCCTCAAATAATGTCAAGCGGTCCTGAGGCTACGGACACTGACGTTCGTCGACGACCGCAAACCGTGACGACAGGAAGAAACCTAAGACAGGAGGACCTGCCAGACTGAACCACAGCCGGGTGACGCAGAGTGACGCAAGTTGTTCTCTCGAGGCCAGTGGTTCCCAACCTTGATGCGGTAGACCCCCCTGGATGTTATCTCATGAAAGACTGATCAAGTGTGTCAAAGCAGTGTTCTAGACCACTAAATGAGTAAGCACTGCCTGAGTAGATCCTTGGATAGAGTTCAGAACTTTGGACCATAAACTGGCTACACCCTGCACATACACTCGCCCACAAATATGGAGTGTTTAGTGATCATTGTCAGCCTTGTTTAATACAAAGCCATTATTGTAAGGTGTCATTAATTGAACCAACCAAGGAGCTGAGGAACCTCAAGCTGAAGAAGAAGCTGAATTCCTTAATTTGTTAATAGGACAGTCATAACTTTGATGCTAGAGAACCCATATCCAAGTCAATTATTATTTATTGTTTTTACTCTGCGCTAAGAAACCAGACTGGATCAGGAACCATTTGTTAATTAGCTGATAAATTATTCCAGATGTTGGGCACTGGCAATGGAAAAGAATGAATATGAACAAACAATATTACATTACAATATTATAATAAAGAAATATGGCCATTTTTTAGGTCTTGGAATAGTAAAGATGTTGGTATGATGTAATGATATCCATCCATATATAAATACATACATCTACGGCATATTAAGAAAAAACATCATTCAGGCATGAGCAAATTTTCATTAAATAAAAACAAACAACCCCCCCCCCCCCCCAAAAAAAAATAACTACTTCAAAATACACTCACTTTGTACACATGGAAATGTGCCAAAAACGGGAAGGTTTTTTTGAGCTTGGCAAAGCGCCGCATCCTCAAGTCGATCGATCAAACCAGACAGCAGGAAGATCCAAGAGAAGCTAGCTCAGAATACGCTCGAGAAGCTGAGCAGAGTCTGAGCGTCCTGGTCTCTCTCGCTGTCCGTAAACATCCGAGAGTGGAGCCGAGACGGAATAAGCTCCCCGGACTTCTTCCACCAGGCGAAGGGAGTTCTCCTCAGCTCCTGCAACCCTTACGCTCCATTCCATCGCGGGTTGACCCAATAAGTTCCTACCACCTCCTACCTCCAATTAGTGCTAATACGCAAGCAATTACGTGAGCAAACCGGGGAACAAAAAAAAAACTGCATCATCAAAAAACAGAGGGCTGTTTCCACCCAAAACCAGAGTCAGAAGTGTTCCACTGAAGTCCAAGTTCAAGCTCAGAGAGAGAGAGAGAAGAAAAAAATTTAGAAGTACTAGATGTACAGACGGATTTAAATAATGCTGGACAAGAGTTTCACTTCAGCGCAGTCCCATCAGCTTGGTCCGGCATCCAGCTATTAATAGCGCCCCAGTTTTTTTTTTTTCACCACCTCAATGCCCTCGAGTGAAGGAGTAGGAGTGAGGAAGGGACGTCTGAGGAACGCTCGACTTGGCACACCATTCGTTTCCGAGCCGAACACGAGTGTGTGGATGTTAGTGGCAGAAGCGAAGTGGACGTGTTGTTCTCTCTGCCTGAAGCAGGATCTGGTTTCGAATCCTCCCTGTATATCTGTAAATCGTAGACAGACGGCTGCGGAAGTGCCCACTTTCCCTCCCTCTTTTCCCTCTGTCCCTCCCTCAGCCCGTGCCCAGGACAGAGACTCTATGGTATTTGGATGGAAGAGTATTTGATCGTGAGCCAAGAGGTCAGATTTAACTGCAGGATGGAGAGCTCATTTCCTGTAGCTCCCCCCCAACCCGCATGTTTGGCCCTTAACAAGCTTCACTCTCGAAACGACCACCACCATCTCCCCTCCTCTCTTTGACCCCGCCATTCCCTTTCTCCCTTATTCTCTCCCTCTTCCCTCAAGACTCCCACGTGACCTGAATCTTTTCCTTTATTTGGTTCTCGCCTTTCCTCCTCATTCCTTCCAAAAACGTCTTCGACCGCGTATAAACAAACCTGTCCCGGCTTTTTTTTTTTTTTTTTACTTTTCGGACGTTTTTGTCTCCGTCATCGCACGAAGGAAGGAGGGGCTGCTCACGTTTTAATTGTGTCATATTTCACTCCCTCACTCACGTTTTAGTTGTGTCTTATTTCAATCCCTCCCCTCTCTGCTCATCTGTCCAGATGAGATGAAAACAGATGTGTGGTATTTTAAGTGATAAACAAAATGGACAAGTTATGGAGACTTTTTTTCCCCCCAGTCAGAGGGAAGACAGAGCCAATGTAAGAGACAGAATTAGTAAAGGAGAACCGTGTAGAGTCTGCATCCAATTACCGTCCCGACACAAAACACTTACAGTGCATGCTGCACAGATAACAAGAAGAATGTTCTGGAGTACATGGAACAAAAAAATACAACCTAAATAGATTGTTGAAGCAACCTCACGGAAAGTCCACATTATAACCCCTTAACAATACTGAATGTGTCCATCAGCTTCTCGTTTTTTCTGAAAGATAAAGAAGCTCCGCCTCCGTCATTAGGACCATCAGATACAAAGGCCATGCCTTCTCGACTAGGACTAACAGTTACATGGGCCACAAATACTGTACATCTGTCAATTTTCCAGCAGGACTGACAGATAAGCCACATACTTTCCTTCAAGACTAACAGAAAAAGGCTCCATCTCCTTCAGCAGAAGTGACCGATAAACCATGTCCCTTTCTCTAGACCTCAAAGGTAACAAAGCTCCACCTGATTTAGCAGGATTGACAGATAAGCCAGGCCCCTTTCCCTAGGACTGACAGGTAACAAACCTCCACCTCCATTAGCAGGATTGACGGAAGTCACACCCCTTTCTCCAGGATTTATAGGTAAGGAAGCCCGTCGTTCAGCAGGATTGACTGATAAGACACTCCCCTTTCCCCGGGACTGAGACATATCAAAACCCCACCTTATTTAGCAGAATTGACAGACAAACCAGACCCCTTTATCCAAAACTGACTGGTAACAAAGATCAAGCCACACCAATTCTTTAGGACTGACCGATAAATCACCTCCACTTGCTTCAACAGGATTGACGGATGAGCCACACCCACTTTTTTCCAGGACTAACAAATAAAAGAGCTCCACCTCCTTTAGCAAGATTGGCTGATAAGCCACACCCCTTTTCCCCAGGACTGACAGGTAACAAAGCTCCACCTCCTTTAGCACAACTGACAGATACACCACACCCCTTTCTCCATGACTGACAGGGAGCAAAACTCAAGCCACACCACTTTCTCCATAGCTGACTGATAAAGTAGCTCCGCCTCTTTCAACAGGATTGACAGGTAGAAAGATCACATCTATTTCCCCTGGACTAACAGGTGCATGGGCCATGCTTCTACACTGCGCCTAAGGGGTAAAGAGGCCACATGATCTTCACCAGCACTGACGGCTACCTCAGCCATACCTCCTTCACCAGGACTCATGGGGACATACCAGGACCTGGTATCAGCAGTGATCACCCGATACAATAATCACGATACCCAGGTACCGATTAAAAGTTATTTAATTTATATGAATTTGACTTCTGAGGCAGTGTGGCGATAAATTACTGAATCAATTTTCCCCCAGCTCTAGTACATACTGTAGGCCACACCAACTGCCCATGGGTCTGAAAAGCATCGAGGCCACGACTTTTGCTTTTCAAAGTTTTAAGGTGCCACTTCCTTCTGAGATTCCTGATGTCCCCTGTATGACCACCGAGCCTTTTCCAGAGAGCAACTTCCTGAGATGCCACGAATCCTTTACTCAGACTGATGAGGCAGGTATCACACCTTCATTAGGGTAAGTACCAGGTACAGAGGCCACGCCTCTTTCTCTAGGAGGCACAGACACACAAAGCATGTGTAATCACAAAAAAAAAAAAAAAAAAAAAACACCACGTAAAATACGGCAAAACTCTTAGGCACCCTGTGGCTTTTAGTACAAACTTTGTTAAAGATATATTTTTATAATTTTACGACTTCTTATTAAAATCAGTAAATTTCTGATTTTCCAACATCGATATTCCACCGCAAAATTAAAAAGGTAAAGAAAAATATTTCCATACCAGAAAAGAAAGCAGCAGATTATATAAGCGACCACTTAAGACAAAAATAACAACAAAAAAAAAATTGTAAAAATGTTAAAAATAAAAATAATAATAATTAATTGTACCTGAGACTAAAAAGTCCCTGAAGTACCATCATGCCAAATAGTGACTTTGTTTCATTAATTACTGTTTACTTGGCTTTATAGTTTTTGTTTATTGCTCTATAGCATTTATTTGCACAGTATTGTATAATTGCTAACATTTCTAATTTAAATTTTGAATAAAATACAGTTAGCGCATTGATGCCGTTACCAACTGAGAGCTCAAAACATTAATCGTAAATAAATATTGAGAATGGTCCATTTGGTCTAATCCATATTCTAACCTCTATTCAATAAAACAAACAATGTGGAAAACACTAAAGGCAGTGAGTAAACACAAACAACCCCAGCATGACCCTCTGCAGAACAACCTGGAGCTCAATATCAACAAAACATGTCTGTGAATGGACAGGAAGCAGACAAACTCTGTGATTTGACACTTATTCGAGACTGGCGTCGTGCGGTGAGGAGGTGAAAACTTCTCACCATACCTCCATATGTAGCACCTATCTTCTGCCCTCCATCCTGTCCTCCTGTTTCACTCTCTCCGAAAGCATGACTTTGAGGCTAAATTGTGTCTTCAGACACTCAAATCCAACAATCAAATCTAGGAGCTCCTGCCTTCACAGTGCTGATCCCCAAGCTGATCATCTCTAGAAGATGTAATGTCACGGGTGTCCAAAGGAGGGCGGCAAATACACAATGTCACCCGAGCAGTTTATGCTGAACATGTCAGTTATTCTCCAGACACATTTTGAGAACTAGGTTCACCTGGCATCCTCGATATCAATGATAAAAAAAAAAAACCAGCATTTCTGTTCTGGTGATGGAGGTATTTTATTTCCGGACACGAATAAACGTCCTCACTTTGTTCTAAGATGAAAGATTTCTGGTCCTGGTAGGTTGCAAGATGACTCCGCCCACACCGACAGAGAACAAGATGCCGATGATAAAATATAATGTGACACATATGCTCTGGCCTTGACACTCAGAACACGTGCAGGAGATCCTGTAGCATTACTCTGGGGTTCGGTTCCCAAAAGATGTAGAATCTACACAGAGGCGCGTCGTTCTGTTCTGTTTTGGGACGTCGCTGTGGCCGGACACCTTACTAAGACTTTTTATCCAAACGTCTTTTTTATTATTTTGGCTTGTCCGACTTACCCGACATTGTAGGTTAACAGAAGAGCACCATGTGCATCACGCTTGACCTTCAAAAGTCCTTATTAACAGTGGAGCATGTTCAAATCCCCCCCCACCAAAAAAAAAAAAAAAACAAGTAGTAATAAAGAAAGCATTGTGTGTACAGATTTAGCAATCACACATCATGTAATTCCTTTTAAATTTTCTTTGGCCGGTTTTGTGGAAGACAAATCCTGTAATCAAGGTCTATTCAGGCAGCTTTATCTCTTTCCTTTAATCAGAGAAAGAAGCTGTGTGTGTGTGTGTGTGTGTGTGTGTGTGTGTGTGTGTGTGTGTGTGTGTGTGTGTGTGTGTGTGTGTGTGTGTGTGTGTGTGTGCGCGCGCTTTAGAGGGATTTGAGCCTTGAGCTTTCACAGAAGATGAGCACCCACGCCTAACGCCCGCTTTTGTAGATACACTCTACAGTTGATGAGATGATGGTGGACAGGACAGCAAGGCCAGGAAGGACAACGCCAGAGTCAATACAAAGGCGAGCAATAATCAGCATGGAAAGTGAGAGAGAGAGAGAGAGAGAGAGAGACACAGCGGGATGAGGTCAGGTTAAGTCCAGCAGCACTGAAAAAATCATCAGATGTCCTCAATACTGCTTACTGTGAGAAAACTGAGAGCACTGCACTCCCAGCCATTATGTCAGGAATATGCAACACACACACACACACACACACACACACACACACACACACACACACACACACACACACACACACACAAGGTGCGGATGGACAGTAATAACAGCAAAAATGAGACTCAGCAGAAATTTTCAAACCTGCCACGGTTGAGCACTAGATAAATAATTCTGTGATGAATAAATTATAGATAAATATGATAAATGCTTAATTCTGATTGGCCGGGTGGTGAATTAAAGGTAATGCAACTCTGTCTGTCGCTCACAGCTCAGGTTTACATTAAAGTCCTGATCTAATTAGGGCTGAGTGTTATTCCCTCTAAAACTATTTTAAAAACCCCAAATTTTTAAACGTCTAAATTATTAACACAATTTATGTTATTTATTTATTAAAAAAGAACTTTGGAAAAAGGGAAACAACGCCAGCTATTCTAGATGTATAGATATATAGACAGATGTACAGATGGTATACAGGTACGATGAGTGTGAGTCACAAATTATCCGCACTCTGGCTATAGAATTTATTTTAGAAAACTTTTAGAAAATTATTTTTTTGGACATAATCTCCTTGCTTTTGATATTAATTTGTCACGTAATTAATATGATGGGATTGTGTTGCTAAAAATATTTTATGTTTAATGCAGTGTTTGCATTATGAATGATTAATCAATCAATTTGGTCTGGTATTTCTATAAAATATACTAATGTTTTGGCCAAGACAATAAGACAATTTAAAACATGAGACATTTTCTCACTCACTCATCATCAGCTTTATCCTGTATTCAGGGTCGCGAGGAGACTTGGGGCACGAGGCGGGATACAACCTGGACCAATCCTTCGCAGGGCGCACACACACACACACACACACACACACACAATGCGAAATTTGGGAACACCAATTAGCATCTAATCTGCATGTCTTTGGACTTTTGGAGGAAACCGAAGTACCCGGAGGAAACCCACCAGCAGTGGGGAGGACATGCATCGTGCCACCTAATATGATTTTTATTTATATAAATATCTATGTCTATCCATCTATCTAAATCGATTTAAATAAAAATTTATCCTATGAAGATGTCATTTTAGGTTTTTTTTTTTTTTTTTTTTTTACAGTGCACTGAATCTGCTCAGACAGTCATGACTGAGGTATTATATAAATCACAGAGAATGAAATTACTCCCTGTGTGTAAACCCTCAGCCAAGTGTCCCTGACCTGATTACTGCAACCAGCGTCTGGTGTCTCCTCGTGTCCAATTCATTTCGTGTTCCGAAATTAAATAAATTACTGAACAGAAGTTAAATTATTTATCTGTTCTGATATACAGTATAATCACATTCAGTACAGTACGAGTCAGATCTGAGAAGTTATCATTACACTGAATTTATTTATGAAAGTAAACAAAAGTGATATTAAAGAAGGAGTTAAATTCTTTTTCTTTTTTTTAAGCCAGATAAACGGCCCAAATCTGTCTTAAACTGACAGTTGATTTGTTTTCCCCTCTCAGACAGGCTTGCTGTGTGTGTATAAAAACAGCCCTGTGAGACTCTAAGACAGAAAGATATCAGTCAGTCTGCTTTCAACAGCCCGCACATGCAGAACTCGGAGCAAACAGTACCAGTGCGCGCACACACGTGCACACGCATGCGTGCATGCGGCCAGGCTGAGTGGAGATCAGATTCATGAAGGACGCTCAGACAAAAGACTGTAGAATACAGCGTCATTCAGCCTCACCTCCTCAATGCCCTCATGCTGCATTCAACAGAGAGTGCGTGAATATGTATGTGTGTGTGGGGGGGTAAAGGGGTTTTAGCCCTTTATAGGGGACAAATGTCCCCATAATAATAGGAATTCCTGATGTTTTGATTTCGTATGGACATTTCACTGATCATCATAAATAATTTTTTATTTTATTTTTTTTAAATAAAGAGATTGAAGAAACTGAAAGCATCTAAACATTTGTTTCTGTTGATATTGATGTTATTTTTCAGGCTAGATGTAGCATTACGTAACTACAGTAAGTGTATGAGTTATTACACAGTAATATTACACAAAGCAAATAAACAGTTGTTTTGTCAGGTACGTTACTGTTTCCGTAGTAAGCAGTAGCTCATGTATCTACTCATTTGTACACAACAAGAAAGCAGTTAAACTGGGGTCATTTTTAGCGATTTAATGTTTGAACGACTACAGAGTAGACAAGACTGTATTGTCGCCAGCCTTACTGTTATCGTTTTCAATTATTTGTCTCACAGAACTAACACGAATGTTGGGATGTGCCATTGGAACGGTTTAAATAAAACTTATAGTAAGAAGAAAAAAAAAACTTGTCTTGTTACCATTAATAGTTAATAATAATTACATTTTGAGCTTTTTATGACGTTTATTTAATATTTATGACCAGTGAGTTCTTCGGTAATATTTGAGCTTTTAGCTACAATAATAAAATAAAAGAACTTACAACAGGAACGATCTAATTTTGTGGATTTGTGGATGTCAATAACCTGAAATATAGCTATAAACTAAAAATTCATAAAACATACAATGTGTCACGCTTTAACACTTCCTTTGATTTTTTTTTTTTGCCATATGGTTATAAATATACGGATTCTGGGGGAAAATAAATGGATTCTGTTACGCATCACAAATCTTCTGTGTTAATTCATGTATCGCCACACTAAAATACATTTTTCATTCATATGTTTAAAATTCAGTGTAGTTTTGTCTACATTTATCTAATGTAGTTTTGGGTTTTGTTTTCGCTTAATAATAAAAACCTTCATTTAAAAACTGCATGATGTGTTTACTTGTGTTATCTTCGACTAATATTTAAATTTATTTAATGATCTGAAAAATTAAAGTGTGACAAACATGAAAAAAAAAAAAAAGAAAGAAATCAGTAAGGGGGCAAACACTTTCACACCACTCTGTTTGCATTTGAGGCCGAAATATGTTGACGTTCCTGTAGAATCCTACAGGTGGTGCTCTTTAAACTTATTCACACATTGGCAGACAGCATAGCATCCTGCGTTATACGAGCGAATAATATTTGGAATTTTATCGAAATCTGGGTAAAAAAAAAAAAACATGATAATCATAAAGTAGCGATACTTAAAGAACCGCGGTACAAATCAGATTGACAACTAGATATCATGATTATTCTGTATCAGGTGATACCTGGGGATTCCTATCCCTTATGGATAAAATATAATTTTGGCAATTAAGTGGTTAAAAAAATATATATAGTACGTCTAGTAAACAAACAAAAAAAAAAAACATTATGAAAAATTTTAATTGCTGGTTAATGTGATGGTATAAGAGAAGTTTAAAAAATGCTGTTATGGGAAGACATAAACTTCATCGCTGGAACTGTAACTCTGCTTCATGATCCTGATCTGTTGTTGATTATCTCTTTTTAACTGAAACTTTTTGATCCTTAAATATCCAAAGTTCATGTCGCGAAGAATTTCACGCATCACTGTGAATAAATTACTACAATGGACAGTAATTAGCGCTACATTAAAGTCAGGAAGGTCAGTACAGCAGCTGGGTTTCAGACACAATGGTGAAGACACGGCTCAGACACGGATACGGCTATGAAGATCGAATCAGAGAACAGGATGAGGGAGCAGAAATACCTCGTCGTCATCGCATTCGCTGCCCAGCCGCTGATACTCCGCAGTCTCCCCCATGGTGAGATCGGACGATGAGGTCTCAGCTTTCTGTTCACGCCGACATCCCTGGTGTCAGGATTTACTCAATCTGTTCATGTTCGCTCCTCAGACAGAAAGCCTGCTTTCTCCTTGTGTGTGTGTGTGTGTGTGTGTGTGTGTGTGTGTGTGTGTGTGTGTGTGTGTGTGCTGACACATGCCGTGGTACTACTCCGTTGCTGCACCTAAAGCCTGCAGCTGTGCTTTCTTTTTCAGCAGGTCTGCATTGGCTGAATCCGCACGTGAGCCCGTTTTGTCTTCCTCCGTGAAAGAAGGTAGATTTCCCTTTTTAATCCGCTGAAACGATTGCTCGGACAAAAGCCTAATCCTAATCCCTTGTTATCGTTATGTTTACTCTTCTCCCATCCTCCATTCCATTCTTCCCTTTTTTTATTCTCTTATTTCAGTCAGAGTGAGTGGTTCCCCCCAACGACAGGGCAGCGGCGCTCGCCAGTGAGCAAAGGGCAAGTCGACCAATCAGAATGAGAGACAGGGAAAAGAGGGGGGGGGAGCTGTCCTTAATGAGGGGGAATTAATACAGTGAGAACGAGAGAGCGAGAGAGAGAGAGAGATGCAGGGGGCCATCTGGGAGATCAACTGGATAGATGGATGAAATGAGGGAGGGAGAGGTGTTTTCCTTTGCTGTCACCCTCCTGCTGATTTCTGATCTCTCTCTCTCTCTGACTATGTGAGACTCTGCTCAGAGAGAGGTCAAGCACATTTTAATTATTTTTATCATAAGACAAATTATATGTTAAAAGTTCCATTATATGCCTGTTTAATTCCAAAGGATATGACTAAAATTCAATGAAATATGAACATGAAATAGGACACTACACAGTGTAATAGTGCAAATGTATTTGTCCACGTTTGACCCCCAAGACTGACAGCAACTGAGGCCACACCTCCTTCTCTATTAATAACCAATAAAAACCACATCAAGGTAAAATTTCAATTGGGACTGACGGGTACAGAGGTGACACCGCCTCCAGAAATGAGATCCATTTGCTACACCTCATCCAGAAATTAGATCCATTGGCCACACCTCCTCCAGGAATGAGATACAGAGGCCACACCAAGAACCAAGTTATATAAGTCACACCTTCTCCAAAAATGTGATGCAGTGGTCCTCCAAAAAGGAGATACATAGGTTACACTACCTCCAAAATGAGTATGTAGCGGCCACACCTCCTACAGAAATGAGCTAGAGTGACTTCACCTTCTGGAAAAATGAGATCTAGCATCCACATGTCCTCCAGAAAATTAAGACAGAAGCCACGCCTCTTCCAGAAATAACATTCAATGGCCTTTCCTCCTCCAAAAATAAGACTATGTGGCCACACCTCCTCCAAAATGAAATACCACCAGACCTCTTCCAGAAATGAGACAGTGGCCACTCCTCTTCCAGAAATGAGACAGTGGCCACTCCTCTTCCAGAAATGAGATACAGAGGCCACACCTTCTCCAGAAATATGGTAAAGACCAGCAGTTACCAGAGGGCACACCTTTACTGGGATGTAAAGACCTCCCACCTCCATTGCTGAAGATGATGATGCTTTCACCAAGCCTCACAGGTACAGACGCAACGACTCCTCACTCGAACACATTGAAAATAGACAGTTCTTGATTCATTTGATGGTTTATAATATTTAGGGCCTCATGTTTTTCATATATCTATGTTCTGAATGTTGAAAGCCAACACTGTGGTACACTCTGACGCCTTCAGCCAACATCCAGATCGACGTTGTACGTCATCATCCGCCCCATGTGACTTCTCCTCATGAAGGATTTACTACCCGAGAGAGTCCCTTGTAACTCCTGCTGGATCATGGCCCCTTTTCACTCACCCAGGTGTGAACACACACAGCCAAAAGAACCAGGAGTGTTCGTGCCCCCATCTGCTTAATTGGATGCAAGCGACCTTCACATCTCTGCCTCTCTTTCAGACTTTCATATGCAAATCAAACGCTCTTGTCTTCCACAACACATCTGCATCAAAAAGGCCTGATTTATTACAGCTCCATCGTCCAGCTTGAAGCATTCATGGCTTCTCTAAGAGCTCATCTCCACCTGGCATAGTCTTTTTTATTCCCATGGCTTGATATCGGTCCAACCTGGAAACACAATCCTCATAAAGTCATCCTGGACTGTGATCTGCTTGTATAATACAGTGTGTGAATAAATTATTAGCACAGACGACCAGAACAAGCAGACTGCTCGAACAGGGGTTCGCGATACACCAGTGATATCGCTAATGGTCACCAAATTTAAAGTTAAGCTTGAACTACATTTGAGAACTATACTCACAAGTTACGCTGCCTTGAGGAGATTCATCTTGTCTAAATAAAAAATAATCAAAAATAGAATAATTTTCCTTTTATAAGCAACAAAATTTTTCTTCTTTTGACATTTCTCTCTCTTTTCAGCCCTTTTCTTGTCTTCTATATTTTCTTTAGACTTCACTTTCTCTTTTCAGCACTTCTTTTCTTTTGCCTTCTCTCTTATATTATTATTGTCTTTTTGTTTTCTTTCTTTTCTCTCTTTCCTTGTCTTTTCTCCTTGCCTTGATTTTCACTTTCTCTTTTCAGCACTTCTTTTCTTTTGCCTTCTCTCTTATATTATTATTGTCTTTTTGTTTTCTTTCTTTTCTCTCTTTCCTTGTCTTTTCTCCTTGCCTTGATTTTCACTTTCTCTTTTCAGCACTTCTTTTCTTTTGCCTTCTCTCTTATATTATTATTGTCTTTTTGTTTTCTTTCTTTTCTCTCTTTCCTTGTCTTTTCTCCTTGCCTTGATTTTCACTTTCTCTTTTCAGCACTTCTTTTCTTTTGCCTTCTCTCTTATATTATTATTGTCTTTTTGTTTTCTTTCTTTTCTCTCTTTCCTTGTCTTTTCTCCTTGCCTTGATTTTCACTTTCTCTTTTCAGCACTTCTTTTCTTTTGCCTTCTCTCTTATATTATTATTGTCTTTTTGTTTTCTTTCTTTTCTCTCTTTCCTTGTCTTTTCTCCTTGCCTTGATTTTCACTTTCTCTTTTCAGCACTTCTTTTCTTTTGCCTTCTCTCTTATATTATTATTGTCTTTTTGTTTTCTTTCTTTTCTCTCTTTCCTTGTCTTTTCTCCTTGCCTTGATTTTCACTTTCTCTTTTCAGCACTTCTTTTCTTTTGCCTTCTCTCTTATATTATTATTGTCTTTTTGTTTTCTTTCTTTTCTCTCTTTCCTTGTCTTTTCTCCTTGCCTTGATTTTCACTTTCTCTTTTCAGCACTTCTTTTCTTTTGCCTTCTCTCTTATATTATTATTGTCTTTTTGTTTTCTTTCTTTTCTCTCTTTCCTTGTCTTTTCTCCTTGCCTTGATTTTCACTTTCTCTTTTCAGCACTTCTTTTCTTTTGCCTTCTCTCTTATATTATTATTGTCTTTTTGTTTTCTTTCTTTTCTCTCTTTCCTTGTCTTTTCTCCTTGCCTTGATTTTCACTTTCTCTTTTCAGCACTTCTTTTCTTTTGCCTTCTCTCTTATATTATTATTGTCTTTTTGTTTTCTTTCTTTTCTCTCTTTCCTTGTCTTTTCTCCTTGCCTTGATTTTCTCTTTTTGTTTTTAGCACTTCTTTTCTCTTTTCTTTAGTCTCCTTTCTTTTCTTCTCTCTTTCCTTTTTTTTAGAACCTAATTTTCTCTTTCTTTTCTCCTATACCTGGACAACATATATCTGTCTAGGAGGCGTATATAGACTTGAGCGCAGGTGTCTTGCCCCTCCTCTAATTGACTCTACGCCGCTGTCGCCTCCTTTTCTTTTGTATTCTCTTATTTTCTTGTATTTTTCTTTTCTTGTCTTCTCTCTTTCCTTGTATGTTTTTCTTTTTTTTTTTTACTTGTCTTCTGTCCTTTTCTTTTCAGCACTTCTTTGCTCTTTTCTTTCCTTGAGTCTTTTCTTTTCTTTTGACTTTTCTCTTCTTTCTTGTGTCCTAGGTGTCGCGCCCAGAGACCACACATGAGGTTGCTCCGGGTCTGTCCTGAAATCCACGGCGTACCCGCTGCAATAGCCTGCCGCGAGACCTGCAGCGTTACTTTGTCATCCTTGACTGATGGCATCAGAATTACTGGTGGTTTTGTTGCATGGAGGTTTGAGATTCTGTGCGTTCTGAGATGCTTTTCTGCTCACCGTGACTGCAAAGAGTGATTATTTGCGTGACCTTCCTGTCAATTCGAACCGGTTTAATCTGCTCTCATCACCTAGCCTTTCACTTCCTGCATGTTTTTTGCATCGTTCTGTAGAAACTCCAGAGAACGGTGTAAAGTATGTGTGTGTGTGTGTGTATGTGTGTGTGGAAATTCCCAGTAGATCATCTGTTCATTCTGAAACACTCAAACTGAAATCATGTTTTTTTCCCCTTCCCCTTCTGTCCATCAAACCCCCTCCTGTCTCCCTTCCACTCTCACCGCATCCTAAAGCAGATGGTCGAAGCATCAGCAACGTCGTCATTAAATCTCCGACACCCCCTCGTCACCACCTACTGTTAGGAGACCGTCTCCTGGTGCTGGGTTACACAAACACACACACACGGCAGTAAAACATTACATTTCTATTATATTTCATCGGGTTTCCAGTGACGCTCTCCCCAAGGGCGTCTGTGAGAATAAAACGGAGCATCACTGTATGTGGAAGACATGAAGACGTTTTAGAATAAACTTTAGGACGATGGGTCGTTTCTCAGAGTGTTATGAGAGAAAAGTGTGCGCGCGGTGACACTTCCGCGTCATCAACTAAATTATCAGGATTTTTTTTTCTTCCCCACAAATTTAAAAACTATCAACTATCCATCATGCTTTATAATATCCTGTCCACACACACACACAAGTGGAGTGCAGGTATGGGAAACGCATCACCGGCATGTAGCCTGATCCGCATAAAGAGCTACACTATGTACGCTTCATGTCTAACATGAAATAGGTTTTCCAGCCTTCATATACAGCCTCGTAAACCGATTCCAATCTGCAGGTCGGGAGCTGGCGTTGAGCTGAACGTCTCCCCCCCCCACCCACCCCCCACACACCCACACACACACACACACACACACACACACACACACACACACCACACACACACACACTGTAGGGCGCTCCCAGGGCAATCAGCCACTCGAGGTTTGGAGAACGCCGCGAGTTGACGTTTGGCCTGTGCTCCGTCTTCTGTCACTTGAAGGCTGGCTGAAAAACTCACCGGAAACACACACACACATACACGCACTAAGCGCAGCTATACCGGTCACACTACTATAACACATACGCAAAAGTCTAGGCTCTATTGCAGACCTTGCAATTTTAATGCATCCTATATTGGAGCGCCGAAATGTATCTTAAGATTTTAGGAAATATACACCTTAAGATAAAATAATACAAGATACAGGTATAAGATGATGTATATGATATAGGATAAGATAAGATAAAATAAGATCTTTATACCTTTATTCGTCCCAGAGTGGGGAAATTTCTATGTTACAACATCAAAGAAAAAAATTGCTAATATAAAATAGAGACACATTACAAATATATACAGTACAGTCTATAAATACAAAAGAAAAGAAACAAACAATACATTAGTTACACCAAATTGCACAAGGGAATATTTCACAGATTTAAAATGGTGTTATTGCACAGCTGTTATTGTACAAATTTTTTTTTTATTATTAACGGTGTGCATTATGCAGTTCTGATCTTTACAGTCTATCAGCAGTAGGTAGAATCACTATAGACACTAAACAGATACTAATACAGGGTGGATCATAAGCTTCCATACATAGGGAAAAAAATATATCTTTTTAAAAATATGTTACAAATAAAATATATTTTTTATATTATATAATTACATACTGTATATTGTATAATATATTAAAATATATATATATTATATTATACATATTAAATAATATACTGTATACAATATCATACCAATGGCCGGGTCAGGAAGCAGTCGCATGGTTGCAGCAAAATTTATACCCAAAACTTATACCCAAGTGTGCTTTAGTTTTCTCTATTGGATTCTTATCCACTGGTAAGGTAGGTTTGTAACTTTTGTACTGTTTTTGAAACACGGTTCTTACTGTATACCTCATTTTTGCTGTTTGGTAGTGTTGATTGCAGTGTGATTGAAGTAGGTCTAAAGCAATTTGTTCTCAGGTACAGTAATTAATCAAGAGTAGTTTCAGGCTTCCTTAAGGTGTGAATTGTGGGCAGGGCTTAGCTACATATATTGAAAGTGTCTGTAGCGGTAAATAAACATATCCTGCAACAAAGTTGATCATGAATCTAGATAGCAAGTGCACATAGAATCGACACAAACTCTTGTGTTCCTCTCAAGCAATTGCAAGTTTTTATAGACAATTACCTCATTCTGTCTAGGAGTTAAAGATGTGTGTTCAACCTATCTCTGTCAATTCTCACAGATCAAGATGCTTTTACTCACACAACAGAGGCAGATCTCCCAGAAACCTCATCTACCCTCCAGTACTGCCTCATTGCCCTGCACTGGTGTAGGTGGGCTCTGGAACTGCCCATCTTCTATGAAGAAAGCAGATTTTATCTCATCCCTAGCTACCAATTACGCTTTTGATTTTCTGGCACCGAGTCCTGGATATCTCCTCAGAACTCGGCTACACCGGCTGCCCTATCCTCTGCCTGTGCACACTCTCACTCTCCACCCACGAGAAACTGGCAGAGGTGGTGGTACGGGTCTGCTGTTGCCTAAGAGATGGTCCTTCTCGCCTATCGCCCCTGTCTCATCTCAGTTTTTCATCATTTTTATTTCTCGCAGTTAAAGTAACCCTTTCCAATTAACTTCCACATCCTAGTTATCTACCGTCCTCCTGGCTCTCTAGGAAACTTTCTGTATGAAAGTATGGACAGGCTTCTTCGTATTTTTCCTTCTGATAACACTCCTCTCACTTTTCTAGGAGATTTCAACCTCCCCTCTGACAAACTCCAATTCTCTTTATCAAAATTTCACTTTAACCCGCAGAAACCTTCACTCTGTCTTCCCTCCCTCTGTGTCTTCATGGACCTCGTCATCCCTCACAGACCCAGAGTCCTTCTCCTTTCTACCACTAGAGACTGTGACTGAAACTTTCCTCTCCTCTCCTCATCCATAGATCCTCTAAACCAAGGAAGACATTTTGTCCTGCTCCTTGGCTATCTGATGTATTGTGCAACAACAGGAAAGAATTATGAACTGCAGAGAGAAGATGGAAGAAATCACAGCTTGATGCAGATCTTGTCTCTTAGCAGACTCTTCTCTACAAATTCTCATGTGACGTGACATCTGCCAAGACTGCCTGGAAAAGCTGGAAGCCTCTGCACATGATCCTGGCAAACTCCACAACATCAACTTCTCGCTACTCAACCCACCGACTCCTCCTGCCCCATCCTCTCTGACTGCTGACGACTTTGCCATCCTACGACAGGAAAATTGCAGCAATCCGGCAGTCCTTTGCTCCCAACCCAACTCCTACACCAGATCTCCAGGACCTTCAATTCCCTACCTTAGCAGAATTCTCCAACCTGTCATCTGATGAGATTCAGCAGATCATCTCGTCATCCAACCCCACCACCTGTTCATTAGTCCCAATCCCTTCCACAATGCTCCAGGCCATCTCATGAGACCTCCTTCCCTTCACCACATCCATCATCAATCATTCCATATCATCTGTTCATGTTCTTGCTGCTTTTACGAAGGCAAGGGTTATTCCCATCCTCAAGAAACCCTGCCTGGACCCAACAGAAGTTAACAACTATCGCCCAGTATGCCCCATGCAGACACTCTACTAATGTCACACAGGGCTCAGTACTTGGTCCTCTTCTCTTGGTAAGGTCATATCACATGGATTTTCATATCATTGTTATGCAGATGACACAACTTATTCTCTCATTTCCTCCCTCAGATACTCAGTTTCCACCCGGATCTCAACATGACTGGCAGACATCTCATACAACAATCAGATCACTCCTTCGGCTACTGCCCGCAATCCTGGGGTAACCGTGGACAATCATCTGTCATTTTCCCACACATCACTAACATTACTCACTCTTGTAGATTTCTTCTTTACAATATCAGAAGAATCCTTTCTTTCTTCACCAGCTACCCAGGTGCTTGTACAATCCCTTTTTATTTCAAGACTGGACTACTTCAACTCACTCAGGTCTGCCTTTCTCCACGATTCATTCTCTGCAACTGATCCAGAATGCAGCAACACATCTCGTTTTCAACCTTCCCAAGTTCTCCCACACCACCCCACTCCTCCGCTCCCCGTACTGGCTTGCTGTAGTTGCCCGCATCAAATTAAAAATGCTGATGCTCGCCTACAATGCTAAAAATGGCCCAGCACTCACTTACTTCTCTGCTCTAATCACAGCACGCACTGCACCACGTTCCCTCGACCCTCCAGCACTGCTCGCCTCGTCCCACCATCTCTCAGGAATCGAGGACGGCATTCATCCAGACTCTTTTCTGTTCTGGCACCTGGGTGGTGGAACAAACTTCCTCTAGATATTCATACAGCAGAGTCTTTGACGATCTTTAAACGACGACTCAAGACGTACCAGTTTCTTCAACACTTGGACTAAGAAAAAAATAAAAAATTCTTCCCAGTTGTGTTTGACTGATGGCACTTAGTTAGTAACCTAGTAACCCAGTGTAAGTATCTTTCCAGTGATGTAAACTTTATAGCACTTTTTGTAAGTCGTTCTGGAGAAGAGCATCTGCCAAATGCCTAAATGTAAAGTTTAACAGTTAACATGGAATGAACAACCATGTAACCATGTAGGGTTATTATACTGTATGAATAAATAGTTTCTTATAAAGAAGTCAAACATTTTCTATGTATGGAAACTTATGGCCCACCCTGTAGATACTACTGTAAATCCATAGCTAAATCACATCCTGCACTCTAAACTACTAACTAGTAGATATGGGATAATAAAGCACCCTGTGCCATCGCCCCCTCGGGCGCACCGGTACAACCGGTTTGTCTTTTGAGCAATTTAAGACCTCCAAAAAGCCATCGCCTCCCAGGCGCACCGCACAACTTGCACACGTCATACACTATATAGGGCTGATGTCAGTTTGGGCCCTAAATATCTGTTGAGTGTGTTAATGTGTGTTTGTGTGTGTGTGTCAGTCTGTGTATGATGAGTAAATGTGTTTGTGCATGTTTGTGTGTGAGTCTTGGAGAAAACCCAAGTATCTACACTGATTCTAAAAATAAGATTAAAGACCTTGTTTGGAACTGACACTAAAGTTTCAGGAACAATGAATATATGTTAATTTAAATACACTATTTGTAGAGTGTTTTATGTTTTAAAACTACACGACACTTAATTTGGCTTTTAGTGCTTTAGTTTGCAAAGATATTTTAAGAATCAGCTTCCTGTGATCTTAGATTTCTAATTTATAAAGTATTTTGTTAATTTTTAATCATGCTACTACTGTACTTGCAACTGATTTGATTTACAGGAAGAATACAGCACACCTGTACTACAGTTATTACGAATAAATTAATAATTAAAATGTTATTAATTTTTATTACTGAAATAATGAATTCAATAAAAAAGTGATTTTGCTACATTGTAGTTATAATGTTATAAAGGACTGCTTTCTGCTGCACTTGTATTTAAAATTGTTAAATAAATCATTTAAAAATATGTACTTTTTAATTTCTGTTAATTCAAAAAGCTATAAATAACCTAGGAATACACGGGAATAAATTATTTTAATAGAAAACCAGAAGTCTATATTAAAGTCCCTAGACATACACACACACACACGCCCATACACAGACGAACAAAAGCCCAAAAAGAATCCTTAGAAAAACAAGAAGGTCCTGTGCACCCTATAGTGCTTGGGCGATTTTTTATTATTTTTTTTGTAACTATTTTTACATTTATAATAGAGATGAAGCGGTCGATCAGCCAGTGACCAGAATTGCCCATTTTTCAGTTTGATTGGGCGCTGATCAGCCTCAGATATAAACGATTCTGTACAGAGTGAAGTAGCTTTCAAGTGGCGCAACAGAAATGCATTCTAATGGCGCTATGTCATCCAAAAATTGTGTGCTTTATACGTAAGCCTTTTTCTCCACTCTGTGAGTGAATGAGAGTCTTAAACCCACTCATTACACACACTTACACTAGTCTTAAAACACCACGAGTGCTAATTAAAACCCGCGCACCAGCTGCCTGCACCCGCGTGCCCGGAGTCGCTCAACTATCAAGCTGGGTTTTGAGAGTTTGGAGATGTTTGTGGAGGTAAAACATCCCCATTTCTTTATAATCCTACAGGTGGCGCACTCTGAACTACTTACACATTTTCATCCCGCGTGGTAGGAGTGAATTATTTGCCTAGTTTGTTCAGAAATAATACCGATGGCAGAGGACAGAGATGCTGTTATTACTTAGTATTAAAGATACTACTGTTGTTGCAGCTCAGTAACAATGTAGTTTTTTGTTGCATTTAATTTGAAGTTAAATGTTTAATCTCTCGTATTTGAAGTTAGTTTGTATTGTGTAAATGCTGCGCAGCGAGAAAACTAATGTTATGAGGTACAGGCTACATTTAATTAATCGTTTAATGTTTAAAATTGTTTAAAATTGGGGGGGGAAATATTATCAAATCGGGATATGTACAAAATGGTGATACTTATAGAATCGCAATTTTAATCGAATCGACACCGAGGTATCATAATATCGTATCGGGAGGTGACTGGTGATTTCCTGCTAAATAGTGTGCTCTAATAGATACTAAATCCACCGCTAAATCTTCAGTTTCTTTATAATCTACATGAAATAAGAGAATGGAATATTTTTTATAAATAAATAAATTTTCAATAAATAAAAGTTTAAAATGTATGATGCTTTCTCAGGTCTGAAGTTTATTCGTCACTGCTGTCTAGAATAGCTACAAATCAATCAATAAAAAATAAACACGCTCCTAAACTTTGTGGAAAGCCTTTCCAAAAATGTGAAGAACAAGGGGACGGGCCAACATCATATTAAACCCTATGGATTAAGAATTAAGGATGTTACTTAAGTTCATATGCAGTGAAGGCAGGTGAGCCAATATTTTGGCAATATAGTGCATAAATTTGATCGTTTCCTAGAAATGGCACCTCTCAGAGTGTTTTATTTGAAAAGGATAAATGTGAGATTAATCCTGATTTATTTCACTGGATCCTAATCTGGTCCATCATCTAACATGAAAAGGGAGGAGTCTCCCACAGGAACACGACTCTGATCAAACTTCCCAGAAAGCAGAGAGAAGTCAGGGGAAGAATCCAGGACTGTCTGTGTGTGTGTGTGTGTGTGTGTGTGTGTGTGTGTGTGTGTGTATATATGTGTGTGTATGTGTGTGTGCGCGTGAGAGAGAGAGAATGTGAATACACACTCACTTAATCTCAGCTCTTGTTGCATCTTTCTAGGAAGTCCCGGGCAGACATGTGAGCTATGC
This sequence comes from Clarias macrocephalus, assembly GCA_011419295.1. Lineage (NCBI taxonomy): Eukaryota > Metazoa > Chordata > Actinopteri > Siluriformes > Clariidae > Clarias > Clarias macrocephalus. The sequence goes on from JAAGKR010006669.1 coordinate 32,193, forward strand.
CTAAGCCAGGAAACACTCTGTGTGCGCGTGTGTGTGTGAGAGAGAGAATGAACAGGTGCATAGTAGGGGAGATGAGATGAGGAAAGGGGATTATGAAGCTCTCGAGAGGAGCAAAGAGGAAGACTTTTCTTCCTCTTACAGCACCAGCAATGTGACCTTGACTGCAAAAAGTTATTCATTAAAGAATGACATCATTAAATTCCTTCTACAGTTACGCTCATCACTTACCTTGAACACAAAGTCTGTCGATTTATATGGAGGGAAAAAAATAATAATAAAAATATGATTAGCATCACATCTTCACACACTGTCCGAACTCCACTTACCGAACGTTAGATCGTAGCAGGTTCGGTCGTACCAGCAACAAATAAAAATAAAACGTGCATGAGGTTTACACTCGTAATTTTTTTGTTTGTTTGTTTGTTTGTTTACAAATGACACGCGCCAGAATCCTGTCCTTTTCTCATTTCTGGTGAATGAACACATGATATTTATAGAAGACTTCACATCCAGTATATAGACAAATAAACCGAGTTGTCACTCTCATAACTGTGTTCTGTTATTATAAGTCCCGGTTTGACTTGAACGCCCCGTGTCATATGTCGGGATATTAAAACCGTCCACTCTGATGAACGATGTGATGTAATAACTTATTTCATCATCATTGAGACGTCTAAAAAGTGATGCATTCAATCTAAACTGAGTCACAGAGTAGATCGCAGGGATTAAATTATTACAAGAGCAAATATAATGGCTTCAACTAGGCTTTTTATTCTCTCTCTCTCTTCGTTTATAACTGTGTGTGCCTCTTTCAGCACTGACTGATAACACGTGCACGTGTATGCACTCCATCACTCATGCCTGACCTTCAAACACACACACACACACACACACACACACACACACACACACACACACACACACACACACACACACACACACACACACACACACACAACACTCTACAGAT